>SJYC01119086.1:0-40982 GCA_006408675.1 Madoqua kirkii
TGGACTAGGAAATGGCAACCTACTCCAGTATTCTTGTCTGGGAAATCCCATGAACAGAGGAGTCTGTTGGGGCTACAGTCCCTGGACTCACAAAGAGTCAGACATGACTGAGCATGTGCACACACACACACACACACACACACACACACACACACACATTGTGTGTTGGAATCAAGTTACTTTAATTGCAAATAATAGAAGAGTCTGGCTCAGGTAACCGAGGGTCAGTTAGCAAAACAACTTAGAACCAAGACTTGGATTTTATTAGATTTTAGAGGCAGTACTGAGACACTCTGAAATCCCATCCAAATAAATCAAGATCAAAATGAAGCCTGTCGAAGGTAATGCTTTCTGTCTTCTGCCATGTTGACTGAACTGCACGAATATTAGAAACAGGCAATGTCTCTAAAACCACGATAGGAGCTGATAGGAGCTGAGAGTTGAGAAGAAAAAACAGCTGACCATAAAAATGGACACAGATGAAAGATGCTTAAACATAAACAACCAAACAGTCAAACAGAGCCAAGTGCCGTGAGCTAAGGACAGAAAGAGAGCACGCAAAGGCCCAAGGGTTTGGAAAGAAAACAGCAACTTTTTCTGGAGACAACAGACTGTAGGTCTCTGGCTCCAGGGCTGGAGCCTGTGGATGGGTCCTGTAGCCCTGTCTTTGTTCACCCATTCACCTTTCATTGAGCACCAAGCGTTGCACTGAGCTCCAAGATGCAGCTCCTTATTATGAAAATCAGCCTATGCTCTGCCAGTTTCCCAGTGCAGAGGAATACCTGGACAGGTGAGTGGACAGGTACACCAGGTGTCTTCAGAGTCTCAGATGTCTTCAGGGCATACAACACTGGGTGCAGGGTCCCAGGGAGCTTTCAGGACCAGCGCCTAACCAGGTCCGGGATAATGGTGGAATTCGTGGCTTGTCTGGATGTTAAGAACAAGTTACATACCAGGCCTCCCTTCTTCGGAGTGGCTGATCGATGCCTGAGGTTTTTCCTTGCACTGGGGGCTCCGAGGCTGATATCCAAGGAGGTCACACTTTACCTTATTAATAATGCCCAGGTCAGTACAAACGGCGTGAACTGACATTTTCTTCAGTATGTGTTTTGACAAATGAGCACCATCAGAGAGAGTGAGCAGAGGCCGTCGGGCCCTGAAGGGCGGACGTGGTGCGTTAAGAGAAGGTGCGTGAGCTGAAACACAGGGCAGCGGGGCCTGTTGCTACAGGTCAAGGTCACTGCCGGCTCTTTAAGGAGTCTCGCGCCATCCCGACAAACACGTGTCCTGTCAGCCTGGGGAGTCTGCAAGGACTCTGCCTCCTCCTTTCCTCTTGTGCTGAGATTTCTCGTCACTAAGTGGACACGCCCAGCTTCACAGGGTCTGGGATCCCTCCCTGGGATCTGAAGGCTGCTCGCACACCCTGGAGCTGCTGCTTCTGCTGATGTTGTGGCCTCTGCACCAGAATAAAACACGAATAGAAACCTGCCCAGAACTCCGACCTGCTCACCCTGCCAGCACACGGTGGGGCTTCCCTTCCGAATCCTCCTCCCAGCTTTGTCTTCAGTCCGAAGGTCTCGTCCTGTCTCCTGGGATTTATTAGTGTAGTTTTCCAACTGCTAAATCTCCTTTCAGAAAACCAGCCCTTTGTTACTTTTTTGCTCCCCAACTCATGATGATTTCCTTGAAAAATGGCCTGAATGTCTCTTCTTGTTCTTTAGGTTGGGCCTTTTAATTCAATTCTTTACCGCCTTTGCAAGCATTTAGCAGTGACTGTTGCAGAGATTACATAAAAGGAAGAAGTTGTAAGTTGAAAGGCATATACAGAGCGACTTGCAAACCAGTGCTATAAGGAGCTGGGCCCTCCCTGGTGGCTCCGTGGTAAAGAATCTGCCTACAAGGCAGGAGCTTTCGATCTTTGAATTGGGAAGATCCCCTGGAGGAGGGCATGGAAACCCATTCCAGTATTCCTGCCTGGAGAATTTCATGGACAGAGGAGCTTGGCAGGCTACAGTCACAGTCAGGCACGGCTGACGCGACAGCAGGCATGCACGCAGTATAAGGAGCTACGTGGTAAGAATGAACCGGTCCTCAGCGCCGAAATTGATGTCGCCCATCACGGCTACGCTGGATAAAACCGTCTAGAAGATGCTTGTGACTGGTCTACTTTCAGCTCTCTGGAGGCAAAGCTTGGGTCAGGGACTCAGGGAAAAGAGTGTATTTGGAAGGAGCAGCAATGTTCCAGGGGCTACAGGCAAATCACCCAGGCTTCCAGGGCCACAGCTTTCTCTTGGGGAAACCACTGTGTCTTCTCACCTCTGAAATTCACTGAAAATTCATTTAACTTAAAACCAACAAACAGTGTTCCTCTAAAGGCACTCCATAAATGGCACCCTTAGAAGGTGTTTTTTCCTGGTCCTCCGAGTTTCCTCTCTGGATCTCCCTCTCCATGTCTTCCACGCTCTCAGACTGTAGCATTTGCACACCACTCTTAGACAATTAAAACATTTTAAAAATATGGCAAAAAATACAAGAAAGTCACTTTTGTGATAGAGCATCACCTCACTTCTCCCGAAATGTCTGCATACCCACAGTGATCCCCAGGCTGTCCCTCGACCCCTGCACGAGGCTGTTCTTCTCGAAGATCAGTTCCCTCCTATACCTGCTTCCCTACAGGCTCACCAAGATAAAAGTGCGGTGTTTGTAGAATCACAACGTCGTTGCTGCTAGCTTGGTGTAGAACCCTGCCTCCATCTTTAGACACCCAGCCTATTTTTTATTTCTTTTTTCTATTCTGTTTCTTTTTTTTACCTTTGGCCGCACCATGCAGCATGTGACCAGGGATCAAACTCGCTCCACCCTGCAGTGGAGGGACAGAGGCTCAACCACTGGACCACCAGCAAAGTCCCCACCCATCCTAAGACCCGCCCTGCTGAATGAAAGCAGGCCATAAGCAGATATTGACCGTTGCCGCAGACGTTGTTTTGCACAGATTAAATGCATCTAAAGTTTGCAAAGATGGCAAAGGTTGCCTAGTTTCCCCCACGCCCATCTTCTTTCCTCCAGGGCACCAATTGGACATGTTTCCAGCCTCCTTGCATTTAGATAAGATCAGGTGACCAAGTCAGGGCCAACAGGATGCTGGAAACCGATAGATGCCACTTCCAGAGCTGACCCGTAAAATCTCCATCCCTGGATGACAAACTTTATTCTTGGGCTCCATAATCACTGCAGGTGGTGACTGTAGCCATGAACTTAAAAGATGCTTGCTTCTTGGAAGAAAAGCTATGACCAACCTAGACAGTGTATTAAAAAGCAGACATCACTTTGCCCACAAATGTCTGTATAGTCAAAGCTATGGTTTTTCTGATAGTCATGTATGGATGTGAGAGTTGGACTGTAAAGAAGGTTGAACGCTGAAGAATTGAAACTTTTGAATTGTGGTGTTGGAGAAGACTCTTGAGAATCCCTTGGACTGCAAGGAGATCAAATCAGTCCATTCTAAAGGAAATCAACCCTGAATATTTATTGGAAGGACTGATGCTGAAGTTGAAGCTTCAATACTTTGACGACCTGATGTGAAGAGCTGACTCATTGGAAAATAACCTAATGCTGGGAAAGATCGAAGACAAGAGGAGAAGGGGACGACAGAGGATGAGATGGTTGAATGGTATCACTGACTCAACGGGCATGAGTTTGAGCGACTCCAGGAGATAGTGAAGGGCAGGTAAGCCTGGCAGGCTGCAGTTCACAGGATTATAAAGAATTGGATATAGCTTAAGACTGAACGACAGATCCCTCAAGGAGGGTAGAGCCCCCAGGTGGAGGAGCTAGGGTGCAAGTTCACAGAAACATCTAGTTGGATTGCACACGAATGAGAGCCAGTTTCTCTTGTGTTCACGCATCAAGATTTGGGAATCATCACAGCTACTGCATGGGTGAGGGTCTGCAGGAAACAGACGGCACTCTTAAAACCCTAAACAAAGAGAGCTCGATAAGAGGTATTTACAAGGTAAGACAGAATTAGGGAAACTGGGGGTTTCAGGGTTTCTTCTTGGGGCTCACAACCCCTGGAATCTGTCATTGCCTCTTGCTGTGAAGGACAGGGCACAAGATTGTTACTGGGGCCTGGAGAGATCTTGGCTGCAAGATGAAGCCCCCAGGGCGCAGCAGGAGGTGAGCTGGCAGCAGGAGCCCCTCACCCTCACCCCCCACCTATGGATGCTGCTGACGGACCCGCTTGAAGCTGGAGGACCAGGGACCCTTCTGATGCAAGTTGTAGGGCTTAGCCTGGATGACACAGAGTGGGTTGCAGGTGGGGAGAGAAAATCTGGAGGGAGGAAGAACACATTCTCAGCACAGTTCTTTTAAACAAGGCAGAGGAGTGGAGGTTTGCCAGGGGGGTTGTCACAAGCTTGAGGTAATCCAGAGGCTTGCGTTTCAACCCCTCGTTGCTTCTCTGGAATATTTCCCGGGTAGAGGCTGAGGTTCGTTTGCCACTAAGAGGCCCCGGTTGTTCTGCGAGTCTACAGCAGCTGTGCAGCCCTTTACCCCACTGCCGGTTTCCTTAAGGCCAGGAGAGTCTGGAATCGTCAGCGGGTTTTCACTCTTCTTAAGTCATTTCTAGCTCTTTCTCTTCAGTCTCATTTCAGTTAAATTCAACCCTCGTTTACTGTTCTATCCGCTAGTCCTGGGCCATCCAGTGAGACGGTGAACCGAGACGGCTGACTTCGCCTATTTAATGCACAGACACTTAGTGAGCATCGGTGCATAAGGGTGAGACAGCATAATTAACAGCCTGCCTGTGCCAAGCACTGTGCTAAGCATCGGGCTGGGTACTTGCAATCACAACTCAAATGAAGCGTCATCTCCCGCCTTCAGGAAGTTGCAGGAGACAGTGCACACTGAGAGGGTTGAGGCTGTCCAGATCCAGATCTTTAGTCACTTGCCCTGGCCTTAAACCTGACCCTGCTTCTCTTCCAGGTCCAGTTCAGTTGCTCAGTCGTGTCTGACTCTGCGACCCCGTGAACTGCAGCACACCAGGCCTGCCTGTCCATCACCTGCTCCTCTTAGTGTGTGATCAAAAGGGAGTTGCACGCACTCCTAGGAAATTTCTCTGGTGGCTCAGACGGTAAAGTGTCTGCCTACAATGAGGGACACCCGGGTTCAATCCCTAGGTCGGGAAGATCTCCTAGAGAGGGAAATGGCAACCCACTCCAGTATTCTTGCCTGGAGAATCCCATGGACAGAGAAGCTGCAAAGAGTCGAACATGACTGAACTACTTCACTTCACCTCACTAGGGTTCTCAGCTCTGAAGGAAAGAATAGTTGGCAGGATAGAATATCTCAGTCAATGAACTGGTTGTAGAACCAGCTGAGATGAAAGGGGCATATGTCCTCCCACGAGGAGGGCATGGCAACCCACTCCAGTGTTCTTGCCTGGAGAACCCCATGGGTCGGGGGGCCTGGTGGGCACAGTCTGTCGGGTGGCGGAGCATTGGACACGACTGAAGAGACTGTGCATGCAGGTATGGACGTCAGCCCACTGCAGGCCAAGTGCCATCTTCAGCTTTTGGGAGGTAATGGACCAAAGAAGCAGATTCAACTGTCAGTCCAAAGACCAGGAAAGGCGCAGGAAGAGGGGCTCGGGGTTTAGGTAAGCCCTGTCAGTGGAGCCAGCCTGGGAGAAGGGGGACCCTAATCAAAAATGGACCCCCTAGTACAGCAGGACAGAGCAGAGCTAGCGGCTGGAGGAGAAAGAGTCAAGACACACTTGGAGGAAGGGGCAGAGGCACCTGGACAAGGAGAGGGAGGCCAGGATAGAAATCACGCTGACGTCGCGGCAGGCGTGGAGCAGTGGTGTGCTACGGAACCACTGAGTGAAACCGCCCGCTTCGGCCAGGCCCAGCCGTGACCCCTGGGTGACGTGTCTCACAACGGGACATCCTGGTGAGCAATATGGTGATGCCGCTGACAACTCTGGGAGAATTCAGGAGGCGCCAAAAGGAGGGAGGAGATTGGATTGGGAAGAAGGACCTTAAACTGGGCCAAATATGAGCCAAGCGAGGTATTGGCCAGAGACAGCCTGGAAACTGGTTCCATCACCACAGACTCTGAGGCTGCGAGTCACGTGGCGGGGCGGCCTCCCGGGCTCCCTGACCCCTCCGCTCTCCACCTGGGCGCCTCTTCCTAGAAGAGTCTCTTGCTTTGTCTGCGCGCGTGTTTCCTCGGACAATTCATGTCTGAGTGTTCGACGAGAGCAGACTTCTGGACCCTGGAAGGGCAACGGCTGTGTGGAGGTGAGCTTGCTCTGAAAATCTCGCTGTTGCTTAGTCACTCAGCTGTGTCTGACTCTTTTGGTGACCCCGTGGACTGTAGCCCACCAGGCTCCTCTGTCCATGGGATTCTGCAGGCAAGAAATGCTGGAGTGTGCTGTCACTTCCTCCCCCAGGGAATCTTCCCGACCCAGGAAACGAACCCTGGCTCCCATCACACCTCCTGCATTGCAGGCAGACTCTTCACCGCTGAGCCACCAGGGAATCTACTAACAGAAAAGAAAGAGAAATTCCATGAGAGAATTATCTTCTCATCATTTTGAACTTGGGGATTTACGCCTGATGGGAAACCCCTCTGTTTATCCCCTGACTGTGCTTCCTTGCTTCTTAGCTTAGGAGCTAATAATAATGAAGGCCGCGAGCAAGAGCTTACACTTGCTCCTGGCCTTTGCTTTGGTGCGTTTGCCACAGAGACAGGAAAACCCGTGGCTGGCGGCCTCTTTTCTTTTCTGCAACCTGCAGTCCAGGAACGCGCCTTCTTCCCTGTGAGCGGATGCCATACACGTACTTCAGAACCTGTCTCCACAGTTATTGGAAAGCAGTTTCCAGCAAAACTAGTCTTTTTTTTTTTTTTGAAAGCAATTGCTTTTTCCCTAGAGTCTCTCTGTTATTTGGAAAATATATGTCTGAAATGTGACACCGGTTTTCACATCTCTCAGTCCGTTCTCCTGCTGCTTCCCGGGGATCGAGCAGAGCGCGCAGGACGGTGTTTACGCGCTTGCTGTGAGCGGTGAGGGCGCACACCCAGGGCTCAGACGCGAAGGGTCGGTGTGCCTTTCCCGATGCTTTCTTCTGATTCAGTTCTGCACAGAAGCAGGTCCTGGAGGCTCTGCTCCAGAGAGACTGCAGCTTCAGCCTTACTGTTTATTTAGCTCGTCTCCCCAGCAGTTCATTTCAGCAGCTCATCCACTACCTCTGCAGCACAGCCACCTCTCTGAGGGTTTCCAAGTGCAGCGGGATGTGGTGCGAGGCCGGCTGGCGGGAAACACGCCAACCTCTCTCACCTGGGGCACTGGCAGCTCTGCAGTCCCGCATTCCAGGGGAGGCTCCCAGGGTCTAAATTGGAAGCATTTCGTATGAGAAGGGACTTGAGAGGGGGAGTGATGGTGAGAACTGTTCACTTCCTCCTCCGAACAGAGGGGGAAAAGGAGGAGGAATGTATATCAGGACAAAGCAGTGTTGATCTCAGAGGCAGGATCTGAAGGAAAGTTTAAGGATGATGAATCAGAATGTGACCGGCACTGCCAACTAGCTGCAGTGCCCCCAGGAGCTCCTCCACCCGTGGGATTCTCAAGCAAGACTCCTGGAGTGGGTAGCCATTTCCTCCTCCAGGGGATCTTCCCAACCCAGGGATTGAACCCGGGCTCTCCTGCATTGCAGGCAGATTTTTTACCGCCTGAACCACCAGGGAAGGTAAGGAGCTTAGATGTAAATTTTGAAAAAAACTTTAAGTAAATAATTTGATTACATAATGGAGCTATAACCTTGTTAATAGCACTCTAACAATAGTAACATCAATAACTAAAAAATAAAATAGAATTGATCATAAAAATCACTATCAGAATATTTAAGACATTCGAGACTCAACATAATGTAGCAAGCTTCCCCCGACCCCGCGTACTTTTCATGTGGTCACCACGGCATCTCCCAGCATCAGGACCTGCAAGGTCACAGCAGGGATTTTGAATTCCAGGGACACAATGCCACTCACTAGCTGTGTGATTCAGCCTTGGCTTTCCTGCTGCACAGTGAGGACGAGGGTAGTGTGTCTCTCATAGGTTTGCAAGCCTCTTGGGATAATATGCATCAAGCAGGGAGCCATGATACACAGCAGGCATCTGGTAGGGGATCTTTATTCTTCCTTCTCTCTTCATCCTACTTCCCAGAGCACTTCCCAGGATCCTGCTCAGACCAACCTGTCCTCTCTGCTCTGCCTGCCATCTGCCCAAAGCACTGTGCATGCTGACTCACGCTGACTCATGCTGACTCACGCTGACCTGGGAACCACATTCTCTAACCCACCCCGGAGAGTGCCGTCACTTGGATTGGACCAGGCTCCTGGCTGCTTAGATGTTAGAGATGTTCCAGATTGGGGACTGCTTGGAGTACCATGCGGCCCCATGTCATCTAGGAGACCACTTGGGATTTCACTAGGTATAGATTTCTGGCATAGTTCCTTCCTATGAAAGTGACTTTCAATTCAATTCAGTTCAGTCGCTCAGTCATGTCTGACTCTTTGTGACTCCATGAACCGCATCATGCCAGGCCTCCCTGTCCATCACCAGCTCCTGGAGTTCACCCAAACTCATGTCCATTGTGTTGGTGATGCCATCCAACCATCTCATCCTCTGTCGTCCCCTTCTCCTCCTGCCCCCAATCTTTCCCAGCATCAGGGTCTTTTCAAATGAGTCAGCTCTCTGCATCAGGCGGCCAAAGTACTGGAGTTTCAGCTTCAGCATCAGTCCCTCCAATGAACACTCAGGACTTTTCTCCTTCAGAATGGACTGGTTGGATCTCCTTGCAGTCCAAGGGACTCTCAACAGTCTTTTCCAACACCACAGTTCAAAAGCATTAATTCTTCTGTGCTCAGCTTTCTTTATAGTCCAACTCTCACATCCATACATGACCACTGGATAAACCATAGCTTTGACTAGACAGACATTTGTTGACAAAGGAATGCCTCTGCTTTTTAATATGCTATCTAGGTTGGTTGTAACTTTCCTTCCAAGGAGCAAGCATCTTTTAATTTCATGGCTGCACTTACCGTCTGCAGTGATTTTGGAGCCCCCCAAAATAAAGTCAGCCACTGTTTCCATTGTCTCACCATCTATTTCCCATGAAGTGATGGGGCTGGATTCTATGATCTTACTTTTCTGAATGTTGAGCTTTAAGCCAACTTTTTCACTCTCTTTTTTCACTTTCATCAAGAGGCTCTTTAGTTCTTCTTCACTTTCTGCCATAACGGTGGTGTCATCTGCATATCTGAGGTTATTGATATTTCTTCTGGCAATCTTGATTCCAGCTTGTGCTTCTTCCAGCCCAGCGTTTCTCATGATGTACTCTGCATATAAGTTAAATAAGCAGGGTGACAATATACAGCCTTGACGTACTCCTTTTCCTGTTTGGAACCAGTCTGTTGTTCAATGTCCAGTCCTAACTGTTGCTTCCTGAAAGTGACTTTAGGTTCTGAATTGCCTTGGATAACAAGGAGATTAAACCACTGAATCCTAAAGGAAATCAACCCTGCATTTTCATTGGAAGGACTGATGCTAAAGCTGAAGTTCCAATACTTTGGCCACATGATAGTAAGAGCTGACTCACTGGAAAAGACCCTGATGCTGGAAAGATCAAAGGCAGGAGGAGAAATAGCAGTGGTTGGATGGCCTAACAGACTGGATGGACATGATTTGGGGAGATAGTGAAGGACAGGGAAGCCTGGTGTGCTGCTATCCATGGGGTCAAAAAGAGTCAGACATGACTTAGAATTAAATGAAAACAGCAACTGATGAATTTCTATGCCTCCATAACAAATTGCCCACATTCTGTGGCTTAAAATAACAGACACATATCATCTCATCTTGCCTTTCTAGAGGTCAGACATCTGAGATGGATCTCACTGGGTTAATACATGACCACTGGATAAACCATAGCTTTGACTAGACAGACATTTGTTGACAAAGGAATGCCTCTGCTTTTTAATATGCTATCTAGGTTGGTTGTAACTTTCCTTCCAAGGAGCAAGCATCTTTTAATTTCATGGCTGCACTTACCGTCTGCAGTGATTTTGGAGCCCCCCAAAATAAAGTCAGCCACTGTTTCCATTGTCTCACCATCTATTTCCCATGAAGTGATGGGGCTGGATTCTATGATCTTACTTTTCTGAATGTTGAGCTTTAAGCCAACTTTTTCACTCTCTTTTTTCACTTTCATCAAGAGGCTCTTTAGTTCTTCTTCACTTTCTGCCATAACGGTGGTGTCATCTGCATATCTGAGGTTATTGATATTTCTTCTGGCAATCTTGATTCCAGCTTGTGCTTCTTCCAGCCCAGCGTTTCTCATGATGTACTCTGCATATAAGTTAAATAAGCAGGGTGACAATATACAGCCTTGACGTACTCCTTTTCCTGTTTGGAACCAGTCTGTTGTTCAATGTCCAGTCCTAACTGTTGCTTCCTGAAAGTGACTTTAGGTTCTGAATTGCCTTGGATAACAAGGAGATTAAACCACTGAATCCTAAAGGAAATCAACCCTGCATTTTCATTGGAAGGACTGATGCTAAAGCTGAAGTTCCAATACTTTGGCCACATGATAGTAAGAGCTGACTCACTGGAAAAGACCCTGATGCTGGAAAGATCAAAGGCAGGAGGAGAAATAGCAGTGGTTGGATGGCCTAACAGACTGGATGGACATGATTGGGGAGATAGTGAAGGACAGGGAAGCCTGGTGTGCTGCTATCCATGGGGTCAAAAAGAGTCAGACATGACTTAGAATTAAATGAAAACAGCAACTGATGAATTTCTATGCCTCCATAACAAATTGCCCACATTCTGTGGCTTAAAATAACAGACACATATCATCTCATCTTGCCTTTCTAGAGGTCAGACATCTGAGATGGATCTCACTGGGTTAACAGCAAGGTGGTTGCAGCTGCCTGCCTTTCTGGAGTCTCTTGGAGAGATCCTTTCTTGTCTTTTCTGACTTCCAGAGGTCACACACACAGCCCTCAGCTTGTGGTTCCCCCCCTTGTCTTTAAAGCCGGAAGTGTCACCTCTTCCTCTGACTGACCACAGAGGGAAAGCGGCTCCATCTTCAAGGACTCTTGCAATTAGACTGAGTGCATCTGGAAAGTCCAGGCTAATCTCTCAGATCAAAATTCTTAACAACGTCTGCTATATTCTCTTTTCCATGTAAAGTCACATATTCCCAGATTCTGGCCTTCCCATCTCTGGGGGCCTTAATTCTGTTTCCACCAGTGTAGGCACTGAAATAGGTGCATGTGTCGATGCCAAAGAGGACACCTGATTTCATGGTGGGTGTTTTGGGAAGTTGCTGGAGCCCCTTGGGTCCCAGGATGTCTACCCAGGAGTCATGACACCCACCCTTTTCTTCCTAAGTCCCGACTGGGGCCAGAGCACTTCAGACCTGGGCATCCTCATACACTAGTCCATTTGTCGGCCTGACTCCCCCTTCAGAGACTGACTGGTGCATTTCAAGTGCAGATTCATGCCCATTGAATCCGTGATGCCATCCAGCCATCTCATCTTCTGCCACCCCCTTCTCCTCCTGCCCTCAATCTTTCCCAGCATCATGGTCTTTTCCAGTGGGTTAGCTCTTCGCATCAGATAAGCAAAGTTGGAGTTTCAGGTTCAGCATCAATCCTTCCAATGAATAGTCAGGGTTGATTTCCTTTAGAATTGACTGCTTTGATCTCCTTGCTGTCCAAGGGGCTCTCGAGAGTCTTCTCCAGCACCAGAGTTCAAAGGGGTCAGTTCTCAGGCTCTCAGCCTTCTTTATGGTCCAGTTGTACCCTACTGCCTACCAGAAGAGCTTGGATCCAGAGGCCAACCAGGGGCAGTTTCCGCTATGAGATCAGATACACACTCTTGTCTTAAGGAACAATTTTGAGACCCATGAAGATTTGTGTCAACCTAACACCTGCAAGGCAGTCTGCCTTCAATTGTAGAGGAATCCAAAGATGAGTCTCTCCACATTCTTGCTCCTGCTCATCATTTATTTCCATTTCTTTAAAGCACGTGGTAGCTCTGTTCTTTAATTGAGCTTTCAGCTGAATGAGAAGAACAGGGCTGAGAGTTGGAACCAGGGGCTGGCAGTGTGGCACTGCCCCTTCCTGACTGTGATTTTAGGTGAACTCCGTGATTTTCCATTAATCACTTACCAATCTGTAAATATATAATACATATGATAATATTTGCCTTAAAGTTTTTGTATTGAAAATTAATCACCATGGTATTTGTGAAAACAATGTCTAATTCCACAGTGATTCAGTGCTAGCAATAATCAGTATTCTTGTTTTACTTTTTCACATGATTTTTCAACTTTCATATGCAACCATTCCCCAAATGCAAACAAAAATGCCATCTGTTTTTATGACTGTAGAATTCTTCGCTAAGATAAATGTAACCTCACAGAGACTTTTAGATGAAGACATACTTTAATTTCTCCCCCAGATTTTGATTAAATGCTAAGGGCTGCTGAATCTTCCCTAAATCCACCTTTATTTTTGTAATATATCTAGTGAGCAGAGAGCTCCTCTCTGTTTAATGACTTTCTCCGTTCATTCTTCACTTTAATAGGCAGAAAAACTTGGCTATTAGACAGATGAATTTTAACACATAGGGCTTTTTCTGTTAAGAATTATTAATGAGATTATGCACCCATGATGGTTAATAGTATGTGCTGATTTGGCTGGGACATGGAGAGCCCATATATTTGATCAAATATTATTCTGGGAGTATCTGAGAGGGTGTTTGGGTGAGCATAATGCTGAAATCAGGGAGCTTTCAGTAAAGCCAGCTGGGCTCCGGAATGGAGGTGGGCGTCGTCCAATCGGCTGACAGGCTGGCCAGAACAGGAGCCGTCTTCCCGGAGCAGGAGGGATTTCTCCCCGGACGACCTTTGGGCTTCCGGAGGCACGCTGGCTCTTCCTGGTTATCCAGAAGGAAGACTGCCCTTGGCCTTGAGCGGGCACTCCGGCTCTCTGGACTCCAGGCTAGAGGCCTTCCACCAGGAGGTAGGGTACCTCTTTCCTTGAGTCTCCAGTCTGCGGGCTGGACCTGCCAGTCTCCATAATCCCACGGGCTTCCCTGGTGGCTTAGCTGGTAAAGAAGCCACATGGAAGGCAGAGACCCAGGCCTGATCCCTGGGTCAGGAAGATCCCCTGGAGGAGGAGATGACAACCCACATAGTTCATGGGGTCGCAGAGTTGGTCACAGTTTGGAAACTAAGCCAGCCACCACCACAGTAATCCCATGAGCCAATTGCTTGTAATTAATTACTGTATATGCACACACACACAACACACACACACCGTAGCTCTGTTTCTCTGGCAAACCCTGACTAACACAGCAGCTGAACTTGTTTCTCGTCCTGCAGTAGTTCTGAAGCGCCTCCTACTCTACGTAACTGAAGGACCTTACAAAAGGCAGCGGCAGGCCCCGCGCAGGCACAGCTGTGAGCTGACGCAGAGCAGGGCAGGGAGACGAGCCCTGGGAACAGGAGCAGGGTGGCGGTGCCGCGCATTTCTGAGACCAGGGAGTGCGCCGGGAGTATGCCATTGACCACGCGGATTTCACAATATCGGTGGGATTCTACACGTGTTTCCTTTAAAAATAAAAAGCATGGATTTATAAAGGAAAGGTGGTGTATTTTGACTTCTTGAACATCTTAAGCAATGAGATTTCTGATGCTAAGCATTTAAAACAAACAAACAACTATAAGAATAGAAACAAAAACCCACAAACATAGCCTCAGTTTGAATGTTTCAAGAGGCTCCCGGCAGATCATCTTAAATGAGGACTCTATGCTCAATGACAAAATCCTGATGCAGAACTATAAAAATAGAATAGTTCGGGATGGGGACACACACACACTCATGGATGATTCATGTCAGTGTGCGGCAAAGAGCACTAAAAAAACCAGAATAAGCTAAATAATGTGACAATATGTAAACATTAGTATCACTGATATATGTGTATGTATACATGCTTGTGTATGTGCCTCTTACATTAACATGGGATATGTATGTGAAGCAAGTGCCCGGGTTACTCCCCAGGCAGAATGTGCCTGATTCAGCAGCGAATCTGCCATAGCCGCCCAGAGCTTGCACAGAGAGGTGCTCAGTAACTTTTCAACAAGAGCGGGATCTGTGTTTTCCAAGTTTTCGACCATTAAGCGAATTAAAAATATTTAACATGTGTATTGTGAGAATATGTTAAAATGTTATGAGACCTGTTTTGGATTTGTTCATTACCATTGGATTTGGAAAGATATCAAACACACTCACAGATTTAGAAAACAAACTCACCGTTGCTGGGCGGGGGAGGGAGGGAGGAGAAGAGGATGGGAGGAAGGGATCGTTCGGGAGTTTGGGATAGACTGGTTTGTTTTTGTTCAGTCGCTCAGTCATGTCCAGCTCTTTGCCATCCGTGGACTGCAGCACGCCAGGCTTTCCTGTCCTTCACTAACTCCCGGAGTTTACCCAACCTCATGTCCGTTGAGTCAGTGACGCCATCCAACCATCTCATCGTCTGTCGTCCCCTTCTCCTCTTGCCTTCAATCTTTAACAGCATCAGAGTCTTTCCTGATGTATCGGCTTTTGCACCAGGTGGCCGAAGTAGTGGAGCTTCAGCTTCAGCATGTACACACTGCTATATTTAAAATGGATAACCAAGAAAGACCTACTTTATAGCACAAGGAACTCTGCCCAGTGTGATGTGGCAGCCCAGATGGGAGGGGAGTTTGGGGGAGAATGGATGCAGGTACATGTAGCCTTTCCTCACCTGAAAGTCTCACGGCGTTGTTGATTGCCTACGCCTCAATACAAAAGAAAATTTAGAAAAAAAAACAGTACTAGATTCAATCTGTAGAGTGTCCTTGATCCCAGGTGGCGCTCCTGGCTCCGGCTACACAACCAAGCAGAGAAATACGGCCAGAAATCTCAGAGCTCCGGAGGCCGGCACCAGGATGGGAGGGCCCCTCCCCTCCCCACGCGCTGCCTCTCTGAAGGGCAGACAGCCGCGCTGCCCCTGTGACCTGAAGCAGGGGAGTTGCTGCAGGGCTGGAATAGAGGTGGCACAGGACGCTAGAGAGCACAGCTTGAGCCTGGCAAATTCTCCTCGCCCAGGGCAACCAAACCCATGTTCACAGGAGACATTTAGAAGGGGTCCCAGGGATTCAGGGGCTGGCGAGGGACAGGAATGCATTGGATTCATTGCCAAGTGCATTTCTTCTCCATTAATGTAAACCAAGGGCCTGTCTCTGTTGGAGACCACCCAGGGAGTCCTGCCAGGGACCCCCAGCGACACACTGGGGCAGTAGCTCTTTCTAAGCTAGTCCTCGGTGCCACTTCAGCTGCTGGGTTAAAAAGAATGTGTCAATTTACACACAAAAACTCTTCTAAGATTTTGACTGGAAAAATATTATGTTTAAAGATCAGTTGAGGGAAACTGCCATTTTACTGACACTGAATTTTTAAATGCATTAATCTGATGTATCTCTGGAGAAGGCAATGGCACCCCACTCCAGTACTCTTGCCTGGAAAATCCCATGGGCGGAGGAGCCTGGTAGGCTGCAGTCCATGGAGTTATTAAGAGTCGGACATGACTGAGTGACTTCACTTTCACTTTTCACTTTCATGCATTGGAGAAGGAAATGGCAACCCACTCCAGTGTTATTGCCTGGAGAATCCCAGGGATGGGGGAGCCTGGTGGGCTGCCTCTATGGGGTCCCACAGAGTCAGACACGACTGAAATGACTCAGCAGCAGCAGATGTATCTCTACTAGCTAGTTAATATTTTCTTTAGGGCTTCCCCTTCATGCTTATGAGACAATTGTATTTGGTAGTATTCCCTTCTTGCCATATCCTTTGCAGGTTTTGGTACCAAGTTTAGGCTAGCCTCCTAGACTGACTGAAAATTGTTTCCTCTTCTTTTCTCAGGGAGATTTTGTGCAAAGTTGGTATTTTTACTCTGAATGCTTTCAGAACACACCAGTGACCTCAGTAGGGCACAGAGTTCTTTTAGAGAAGGTTTTAATTATGGATCAGGTGATATAGGACTATTCTCATTTCTATTTCTGCTTGTGTTAATTTTTGTAAGTTGTGTACCTTTTTAAATATAATTATACCACTATTCTTGAAAATCTGGTGCTTCCCAGGTGGCACTACTGGTAAAGAACTAGCCTGTGAATGTAGGAGACCCAAGGGACATGGTTTCAATCCCTGGGCCAGGGAGATCCCCTGGAGGAGGGCGTGGCAACCCTCTCCAGTATTCTTGCCTGGAGAATCCCATGGACAGAGGAGCCTGGTGGGCTGCAGTCCGTGGGGTTATGAAGAACTGGACGTGACTGAGTGACTGAGCAGGCATGCAGGGCTGGGCACGGGTCTTTGGAAACACTGGTCTACTTGGCTTTGCCCTCCTCCTGACTAGAGATTGGTGGCATCTCCCAAGCACACTCCTCCTGACAAGCCCTCGGCTCTGACTTGGGTTTCTCTAGGCCAGTGGAGCTGCCTGAAGCTCTGCTTACCGTGGGGCCTCTCTGCTCTTTCTACCATTTGGCTTCTTTGCTCCTGGAGCTCAGGATCACTGGTCCCTCTTACTAATCAGCCAACGTCTTGATGCAAAACTAGACGTAAAGTGGTGGGCTTCCTCCTGTATTTTCCTTCTTTCTCTGATCTCATCTGCTAATGTCCTCCAAGTCCGAGAAACTCTCCAGCGGCTTTTAGGAGACTCTACATTATCCTCAGTTTATTAATGAGAATAAGAAAAAAGCTTTGAATGATTCAGCTCTCTCCCCTGTAAGTAATGTGCCATCTGAGCCGTTTGCCATCTTGGGCATCAGTCTATACTATCACTGTTGTGCCATTTTTCTATTTCTTCAGTAAGGAAAAATAAATATGTTGAAAAAATATTTTCTGCTGAAAAATAAATAAATATAAATATTTTCTGCTACTAAGAAATTTAAAGCAAAGTATATTTTTTATTCATTTCAAATTCATTCATTATTTTTTATTCACTTCAAATATGCACATTTAGTGTAGTTTGAACAGGTAGAGTCTAGGAAAAATTTGAAATACAGTTGGGAGGCAAAAGTTAAAAGATCATCTTTAAGTAAAACATTCTGTGGTTTGGAGCCTGGGGCTGGGATTAGGGAAAGTCTATATGCATTGGGCATGTGTTTTCCTCTCAATTGTATTCGGCAGGGCTAACGATCTGAAAAGTGTTTCAATAATTATAAAAGCAAGAAAGAAGGAGGCATAACAGATGCAAATTGCCTTATTCACACAGTACTACCAGACTCACAATTGACAGTTATTCACATTTTTATGCTTTTGCCTGTTTTTCGGGTTTCAAAGTGGCCATTTGCTTCTCTGGCAAGATGAGTGTCTGGTTAGTGTAAACGGTAACGTAGGATGGGAAAAGTAAAAGCTGCCAGTCATGCTGTCTGAACTTAGCATATAAAGGCCCCCTCTTACTCGAGTGACAAGGCTTCTGAAGGAGTTTCCAACACATGATTGTTTTGATGGAATAAGATGGTGACTCACCAAGGACCCATGGAACGACTCTCGTTATACTGAGAACTAACAAGAGTTTTTCAACTCCTGGCCACTCCTACCCGTTTCAAGGAGATCCCCTCTTCACAGTTCAAGGTCAACAATGATTTCCATGTCACAGAGCCCACCCATATCATCTGACCCGTAACACTGAGCAGGGGTGACCGGTGTCTCCTCCTCAGCCACACTCTCCTAGTTTGTCTGGGTCCCCAGTGGCAGCCTCTTGACCTTCTCTTTTCCTCTCCCGCCAGGCTTCTAGATGCTTCTGGGGTTAGTCCTAAGCTCTGGTCTTCTCTCTCCTTTTTCTCTACAGTTTTTGCCTGAATGAGTTCATCCCTTCTGAGAATTTGAAACACCACTTAACTCTCACTCACGCCCCTGCTTCTGAGTCTAGTCTAGACCTCATCTCAACTGCAGACTCGTACACCTGGCTGGGGATACAACGAAAGCAGCTGAACATGCAAGAGTCACCTGGGACTTAGAGTTTTTCAGATACGACGCCCCTGAGTCCCTTCAGAAGGACCTGGAAGTTGAGGTTGTCTTTTTAGGACTCGCAATGATTCTATACTGATCTTTCAATCTTCGCCTGACGCTAAATACAACTTCCCATGGACGACTGTGGCGGTGACTGCTTGCTGTTCACAGAACTGACCTCCTTTGTTTTGGCACATATCAAATCCACGGTGCCTAGCCTCCAGTATCAGGGTTAGCCGTCTACGGGGTCACATAGAGTCAGACACGACTGAAGCGACTTAGCAGCGCAGCAGCAGCATAGTCCATGACTGAGCTTTTCAGGTGGCTCAGTGGTAAAGAGTCTGCCTGCCAACGCAGGAGACGGAGGCGATGTGGGTTCGATCCCTGGGTTGAGAAGATCTCCTGGAGTAGGAAATGGCAACCCACTCCAGAATTCTTGCCTGGAGAATCCTATGGACAGAAGAGCCTGGTGGGCTACTGTTCATGGGGTTGCAAAGAGGTGGGCACGACTGAGCAAAAGAGCAGGCACTCACCCATAGCCCAGGCGTGGGTTCTCTCCCTCAGAATGACAGCCCAGATATTCTTACACATGGAAGTCTTGACGACTGTCTCCCCCATTCAACAAACAGTTATTGACAATGCAGTACATAACTCTGCTAGCTGTAATTTTTTAATGGAACATTGATAGCTAAAATGGAACAATGTATTTCTTGAAAGCAACTTATTTGCTAGGATGATCAATTTGATGCCAAGTTATCCCTGAAGCTACTAAGTAGAATAAAGGATGCATGTAATAAAAATAAGGTAGAATATTATGGTAGTGTTTCGTTATTGTGTCTGTGGTAATTTTGTAGAGAAAATCATGGTGGTGTGGTCAGAAAAGCAGAAATGACAGGGGTCCCGTCTGATGGTAAGGATCTTGGTTCTGTTACTTCGGGCTCTGTAACCCAGTTAATTTTTGATCTTCTCTGAGCTCCCATCTCTCCACTGCAAATCAGGGTAATAATACCCACCTAGAGGACCTCCTGTGGCATTTTTAAGGGAAATTACTAGTTTCCTCTCTCACATGCTCTGAATGCTCGAACCACCCGCTCCACTACCCTTGGCTATTCGGCCGTTCAGAGTAACAGTTAGGCTGAAATTTCAAATATTCAATCCTGGATTGGATACTCCTGAATGTAACTTTTAGCAAACACAGAATTTTCAATATTGTTTCATTCTACAATATAAGAGTTATGCATTAATTTCTTCCCTAGAACCAAATAGCATTATTTGAGAAGGAGGGCTCCCAAAGTTGTCCTCTTTCCTACACACAAGTTATAATTGAAAGTTGAGTTGTTTTTGTCCAAAATTACACAGGCAGGCCAGGCCAAGAGCCCTTGACACACATAAAAATTATTGCATGCTCTTGCTTTGTTACATGATTCAAGGACCTGGAAACACTGGCGCAGCAGATAAGCGCCTCAAGCACTAACGGAGGTTCCAGGCAGTGCGCCCAGGCTCCGGTCGTCTGTGGTCACTCTGTTTCTCTAGCCAGGAGGTCACAGCCACGTCGCTGGGGGGGAGTGAGCGAGGTGGAAGGGGGTGGGGCAGCATTATGGTGCCTTGAAAGGATACGAGCTGTTGGATCCAGCAAGGGACACACGTGGTGGATATTTGCTTTGGCATCAATACCATGTTTACTTTCTGCATCGTCCTCGTCACCTGGTGTTCATTCATTTCTCATATGCAGAAGGATCGTGTTCACTGGTATCATTTTCACCCAAATGGATGCCTCATTTTAGCTGTTAATAAGGGTCAGTGGGCTCACGGATGCAGAGGAGCTGCAGGAGACAGAAACAGTGCTCAGAAACAGTGAGTGTCAAACACTCACGGAGACGCGGTAAGGATGCTCCACCCCACCCCAGCCCCTGGGGCCTTCAGTCAGATGTGGGGACAAAGTGCAGACAAGGTGGGACCACCAGCCATCCTGATACCTTGAGCCTGGCAGAAGCAAGGATTGACTCTGCAAGCCCACACAAGGCCAGGGAGCCAGGCGTGAAGCAGAGACGAACTGCCATCCTGGGGAGGCGTCCTGTTAAGACAAGTGCCCCCGCCTGAGCCCCTTCAGCCCGGCTCTGTTCCTGACCACGTCTCTGCAGTGAGATTGTGGACAAATTACTGAACATCTCTGAGCTGACTCTACCTGTCCTCGAAATGCGGATGACGAGGCTGCCCCCAGAGGGTTGTGAGGTCACCTGGAAAGCAGATTACTGAGGCGAGTCCTACCATGTGATGTGAGTGACTTTTCTTCAACCACATCACAAATGACCACACCCCGAGAGGCTCAACAGACACCCATGTGTTCACTCACCATTTACCTGACCAGGAGTCCAGGCACAGCTTATGCAGATCCTCTGTTTGGTCTCACAGGCTGCAGTTAAGGTGTCTGTAGTTATACCCTCGTCTGAAGTCCTGACTGGTGAGGACTGCTTCCCAGAGCCCTCAGGTGGGTGGGAGAATTTGGTTCCTTGCCGCTGCAGGCCTGAGAGCTTTAGGCTTGGCGGGGCACTGGCCGGAGCCCACCCTCAGCTCCTCGGGACACCGGCAGCTTCTTGCATTGTCCCCCTCCCAAGACAGTTTACTGTGCGTCCATCTGCTTCTTCAAGGCTATCAAGGGCGTGAGGACAAACATATGTGGCGTAATCACGAAAGAAGCCTCCATCTGTGGTTAGAAGCAAGCCCAGCTCCCACGCACAGGCGCGGGGAGGGGACTTCACAAAGCACCAGCAGGACGCGGGGCTCATGGGGCCCACCCCGGAGTCTGCCCACCACCACATGTACGCAGAAAGGAGCATTCATGGCTGTTCATGTTTGCACTGTAATTCCAAACGCCCGAGGTGATACGGACCCATTGTTCAAGCACCAGAAAATCATACTCATGGGCAAGTTCTATCAGATGCAGCTGTACCAGTGAGAGTGAACAGGAGTTCAATAAATGTACACAGTTTATACATTTATTATAGACTATTTGGCCATAACATTTTCAAGGATTGTTTAAGTAAAATGTATCCTGAAGGTCAAGATATGTCTCCCGTGTAGGGATTCATGAAAATTATTTTTTTATGTAGCCTATATTTGCCTTTTATATATTTATATATATGATTACTCAGTGAATTTCATAACTGTCACACATCAAGGAAACAAAAATCCAGTGTACTCAGACACGATGAGTGAGAAACAGGGGTAACTCCATCCCCCTTGTCAGCACTGAGAAGGGGGTCCGCTGACCTAGTAAAGGGGACTTACCAAGATGCCCTTTCTCTAAACCATCAAATTCCTTTCACTGCTCAGGGCTGTGGGGAGGCACAGCGCCTGAAGGAGAGTGTGGTTTGTTTCCAGAACTGCAGCGAGGCGGTGGTGGGGGTGGTATACGCTGTGGCTTCTCTGCCTCTGGCTTTTCCCTGTGAGAGGCAGGTCTTACCCTCCTGGGGACATCCTCCTGAGGAAAGACTGATCAGTCAGATGGCTCCTTCCAGCACCGGAAGAGCAGGAAACGCTCATGGCAGTTTCAGCATCCGGGGCTGCAGCAAACCCAGTGCACCCCACCACCTGAGGATGCATAAGCACTCCCACGGGCTACCAAGCTCCATTCATAGTGAAGTGTCATCCGGAGCCTGGACGCAGGTGGTCCTAGAGCAGGATGCGGCGGCAGGAGAAGCAAAGGGGTGGGCACAGCGGAAGCACGCTGTCCTGAGGCTGGCTTTGCCTCTCGGGGTCAGCAGGGCCCGAGGCTGTCCCTTATCCTGCTCAGCTTCCATCTGCTTGCCTGGAAAAAGGCCAGTAACGCCCACATGCAACATGCTCACAAGTATGAAATGACCACACGAATCTAAGTGATACTTTCACTTGCAGGAATAAAATGTCACATGTGTGTGTATATAGGGGCATAGATGTGTGAATTTATGGTGATATGTGGATGTGTATGTAGGAGGAATGGGGATAATGTGTATAATGTGTGTAATACATGGGAATAGATGTCTGTGTGCAAGCATACATGCACATACATGGATGGGGTTACGTATTTGTGTACATAGGGAAATATATCTGAATATACAAGGACATATGTCTCCGTGTGTGTGTGTGTGTGTGTGTGTGTGTGTGTGTGTGTGTAACTATGGATATATATGGGGTTTGTCTGGTGGCTCAGACAGTAAAGAATCTGTCTGCAGTGTAAGAGACCTGAGTTCAACCCTTGAGTCAGGAAGATCCCTTGAAGAAGGGCATGGCAACCCACTCCAGTATTCTTGCCTGGAGAATCCCATGGACAGAGGAGCCTGGTGGGCTACAGTCCATGGGGTTGCAAAGAGTCAGACACAATTGAGCGCCTAAACACATGTGTCTATGAGGGTATGTGTCTGTGTTCATGCAGTGATGTTTGACTATGTATAAATAATCTACATAGATATAGACATGTGTTTGGGCTTCCCTGGTGGCTCAGAGGTTAAAGCGTCTGCCTCTAATGCAGGAGACCTGGGTTCCATCCCTGGGTCAGGAAGATCCCCTGGAGAAGGAAATGGCAATCCACTCCAGGATTCTTGCCTGGAGAATCCCGTGGACGGAGGAGCCTGGTGGGCTACAGTCCATGGGGTTGCAAAGAGTCGGACACGACTGAGCAACTTTTCACTTTCACTTGCGTATATTGGGACTTTGTGTCTCCCTGCAGACAGATGTTTAAGTACGTGACAATGGGATGTATGTGTTTATATGAAGGTGTGTGTAAGTGCATAAATGGGATACATGTCTGTGTATATGTGCAGACATATGCCTGAGGGTGTACAGAGGTGTAGGTGTGTGTGTATATGAGAATATGAGATGTAGGTGTGTGTTTAGATGAGCTACATGTATGTGCATATAGCTGGGATACAGGCACACATGGGGAGGTGTGCATGTCTTCCTGTGGGTCTCGTATATGAAGTTCATTCAAATGTTCCATAGAAGCTATTACTAGTGTTATTGAACTTGGGCCTGCCTTCTAGAAAGTGGTTCTGTGTTAGACAAGTGACTACGTGAAATTCACACTGAGTCAGCGCAGGGTGGGCTGTGGGGCTGTTTGGAAGTGAAAGTAAGACCACGAAAGTGAAAGTCGCTCAGCCGTGTCTGACTCTTTGCAACCCATGGACTGTATAGTCCACAGAATTCTCCAGGGCAGAACGCTGGAGTGGGGAGCCTTACCCTTCAGGGGATCTTCCCAACCCAGGGATCAAACTCAGATCTCCCACATTGCAGGCGGATTCTTTACCAGCTGAGTCACAAGGGAAGCCCAAGAATACTGGAATGGGTAGTCCTCCCCTTCTCCAGCGGATCTTCCCGACTCAGGAATCAAACCGAGGTGTCCTGCATCGCAGGCGGATTCTTCACCAACTGAGCTATCGGGGAAGTAAGACCACGAAAGGTGGAACAAATCAGTGGGCTGATGAAGCTGTTGTTGATGGGACAGACGTGGGACTGGACTAAAGCTGCAGGTGCATAGACGGAAGGGAGGGCACATCCTGGCGACTCCCCCCAAACACCTCCAACTGTGAGATCCGTGAGCCTTGGCCAGTGTTGGATGCAGGTGTGGAGGTGGGCTGGTTTGGAGCAGGTCCAGGTGCTGAGCTGGCATCAGAGGGCAGCGTGTGTGATGGAGAGCCCCGCTGGGTTCCCGTGGAGACTCAGGACCGCCTGCTGGTCATGACACGGGCTCCAGGGTCTGCGACCGTGGCTCTGTAACCCTGCTTCTCCACGTGCTCCTGATGGGGACTTAGCGCGCTTTGTTCCTCTCTCTTTTCCAAGTTTCTGGTGTGCGAAGTGATGAAAACAGTGGAATCATCATGAAGGCTGATTCATGAGCTGAGCCAGGCGTGCAGAACCAGGACCACCAGGAGGAAGGGCTCAGCTACGTTCAGTGACAGCCAGCTTCACAGAGTGCTCCTTCACACAGTTCTGCCGGAAACTAGCTCTCAAGTGAACGTGTGGGAGTTTAAAGCACAGACAAGAAGAATTTGCCCTGGGAAACAGAGCTGTGTGAGCATAACGGAAGGAAAAGGAGAGGAGAGGAGACAGGATAAGAAACTTTCAGAGTGAGATGAGGCTTAACAGGGAAGGGATAAGAAGAGAGCAGGCATAAGCAGCGGCTGGAGGGGGACATCGTCAGAGGGGCTGGCCTCTGTCTCCAGGGACCCTCATCTCAGCTTCATCTTTGACCTTTGATGAAGTATTCCTCAAACTTTAATACACATGGAAATCACTGGAGCATCTTATGGAATGCAGACTCCAATTCAGTTAGTCTAGGCTGTGGTCTGAGAGCTTCTACATCTCTAACAAGCTCCCAGGAGAGGCTGCTGGTCTGCACACCTCCCTTGGAGCAGCAAAGATCTGATACTGGTGGTTGCTTTGTGTTCAGCTTTGTTTTACCTTAATAAAGAAGCGCGCGCCGATCACTCAAATAATACATCTTCTTTCTGTGGAGGCTGCTCATCTTTCTCCACCAGTAGGCAGGATCTCCAGGGGACGGCTCTTACTCCTCCTGTTCTCTGCTCAGGACCTAAAACCACGGAACTCCCCTGTGGGCATGTTGCCCTCTCAGGGGCAGTCAGCTCGGTCTTAAGACACATAGAATATGCTAAACATGCTCTGGAAAACTATTTTAGACTGAGTCATCACCAGGCTTCAGTGGTTAATCACTGAGTCTGAGATTCTTGGTCTCAGGAAATGTAAACTGAATTTTAACATCCCAAGGGCTTCAGAGGAAAGTCAGGTGTGTGCAGGGCGCTTTTAATTCCGTTCCCAAGGTCTCTACATTGCACCAGCTACATGACCAGGTACTAGATTCTTGGCAGGAAATAAATTATTTACATAGAATTCATAAAGGGAAATTTATAGGTGGTTTCTCTTGCACTTAAACTTAGCATTTGGAAATTGCATCGGCTTTCTAATTCCGCCTTGAGGTCGATCAATTGCATCCTGGATTAATTTGCTCTCCTGTGGGCTGTAGTCTGTCGATTTCAGGGCAAGCTTATGTAGAGTTGTCACTGCCTCTTTCACAGAGAGAGACCCAAGTTTTAGACGTCTGATATATCCTCACAACAGATGGGAGGCTAGGAGTGGACTTGGAGATGAGAATGGCAGTCAACAAGCAATTACTTGTTCCTGGGGCTCTGTGGTCTTGGAGAAATCTCCTGAGAGTCCCTTGGACTGCAAGGAGAGCCAACCAGTGCATCCTAAAGGAAATCAGTCCTGAATATTCATTGGAAAGACTGATGCTGAAGCTGAAGCTCCAATCCTTTGTCCACCTGATGTGAAGAGCTGACTCATTGAAAAGGACCCTGATGCTGGGAAAGGCTGAAGACGGGAGGAGAAGGGAACGACAGAGGATGAGATGGCTGGATGGCATCACTGTCGGATGGACATGAGTTTGAGTGAACTCTGGGAGTTGGTGATGGACAGGGAGGCCTGGCGTGCTGCAGTCCATGGGGTCGCAAAGAATCGGACGTGACTGAGCGACTGAACTGAACTGGGTCTCTAGAGCAGGACCAAGTGGGACTTTGACAACCGTCATCATTAAACCCTCCCGGGGAAGAACAGTGGGTCCAGGCCACCCCTGCTCCCTCGTTCTGTCAGGTATGTGATTAATCATGTCCTAAGGAAAAGGAGGCTGGGTCCCGCTTGTTCTAACTTGGAGTAACTAAAATCTACACGCAGGGGCTTCCCTTAATCATCTCTTTTACACACGACAGCGTAGATGTGCATCAGGGCTGCTTTCTAAACACTCGTCCTGCCGTCTCCTTTCCCTGCTCTGTCCACAGGTCCAGTCTCTATGTGCACTGCCATTTTTTCCTTGTGACCAGGCTCATCAGTCCGATTTTCCTAGATTCCATATATGTGAGTTAACATATGATATTTCAGACATACTTTACTCTATATTTAAAAATATCTGTGTAAATCCTAATACTACAAACTTAAATTAGATTCCAGTGGTATATATATGAAGTACGTGAAATATATGGTCTTCTACAGAAAGATCTTCTCAAGCATTCTCATTTTATGTTCTCCAGTTGAACGATCACTCACTATTCCTCCTTTGACTTTTTACATCTTTTTTTTTTTCTTTTTTTTTTTTTTACTGGAAATCATGTCTACTTTGTCCTAGCTCGAGTAATTGGAGAAATGAAACACAGGCAGAGACCTGAATAAAAAATAAAAACATAATAAGAACTGAATTCAAGCTGCAAAGTTTTGACCATGAGTTATACCATTTCCACTCCCAAGGCTGATGTATAAGGGCGGGAGAGGGGAGGTGCGTTAGGGACATGCAGCTAACAGTCACTCATCCAAAATGCTCACAACTTGGGTGGAGATGAAATCCCTTCTGCTGCTGTGTCTGTCTCTCTGGGGACCCGTAGCCTTCGCTTCTCATCCACACAGTCCCCTGGGTTCTTGCTACCTCGCCTGATTCTTGGGTCGTGGATGGGACTCTGCCTTGTAGGATAAAGTGCTAGCTCTGCTGTCGTGTCTGATTCTTGTGACCCCGTGGACTGTGGTCTGTCAGGCTCCTCTGCCCATGGGATTCTCCAGGCAAGAATCCTGGAGTGGGTTGCCATTTCCTTCTCTAGGGGATCTTCCCAAGCCAGGTATTAAACCTGGGTCTCTTGCACTGCAGACAGATCTGAGCCTACCAGGAAAGACCCTGTAAGATAAAGAAAGCAAAGGTGAGCTTCTTTTCAATGCTGACTGTGTGATATGTGATAGAAATGTCACATCATGCAGTCAACATTGAAAAGCAGCTCACCTTCTGTCATTCCTTTGGTGTCCACTGCTCTCCAGCAAGAGCATTCTGCCTCCGTTCCCGCCTCCTCGGTTTCCTTCTCGGTCCACAGCTGGCTTAACTACATCATGGCTCTGAAATGACTCCCAGCAAAGTCACTGTTTCCTGGGGAAGGGAATGGCAACTCACTCCAGTATTCTTGCCTGGAGAATTCCATGGACACAGGAGCCTGGCGAGCTACAGGCCCTGGGGTTGCAAAGAGTCGGACACGACCGAGAGACTGACACACAAGGTCACCGATGCTTTGTAGTTGTAGACCCTAAGGGTGGCATTTCAGCCCTTGTCTTGCTCCGTCTTGGGTACAGTTGGTGCTGCCCACCACCCGCTGCCTGTTGGAGTCGTTGCTCCATTCTCCTCTGAGATACATCATCCTCCACTCGTCTTTGTGTGTACTAATCATTTCATCTTGGTTTCTATTTGAGCTTCTCTACTGCTTGTGAAATTAAATGCTAGTACCCTCAAGGTTCTGCCTTCCCTTCTCTGTTTACTCAACATGCTCACTCTGTGTAATCCCACCAGCTACTCAAATCTCAAATCTAAAACCCACAGCTTCAATGCCTGTATCTGCAGCTGAGACTCCCTTATCCAGTTGGTTGATGGTGCTTGCTCCACTTGGATAAAGCACAGGCTTCTGAAACTGGAAATGTCTACTTGTCAACAACTGAGCCAATATTCTTCTTATTTTTTAAACAATGAATCTATTTGGCTGATTGTAGTTATAGTTGTGATGCATCGGCTCAGTTGTCCGGCTGCATGTGGGACCTAGTTCCAACCAAGGATCGAACCTGCGTCCCCTGCAATGCAAGGCGGATTCTTAACCACTGGACCACCAGGGAGGTCCCCACGAGCGCATCTCCTTTCTCTTCCAGATTTCTCCACCAACTGTGGCCCTCCCTCAGTGAGTGACTACCAGTTACCTGCCGGCAGAGTATCCTGGACTAACCTTTTCACCTTACTCTGTATCCAAACAAGTAAAGCTTGCCAGTTGCACCTCTCATATACCGATTGCATATTCCCCTCCACACTCCCAACTCTTCCATGGCTTGGCCTCTGCAGGCGCCTGCTCACCTGGGTTCTCAGGACTGTCCCATCCAGCTGTCTTCCGCACTGAGGTCGGCTGTCTGCAGATGCAACTGGAGTCTGTGCTGGTCACCTTCTAAAGTACAAGCTAGTGATGTTCTGTTCTCACTAAAGGGAAGGCAAAGCTCTTCAAACCTAGTCAGGGGCTGCATTTCCAGCACCACCCATAAACGACCCTCAATATTCTGCTCACACATACTGTTCACTCTGTTGCCAAACTCAGTGTTTAAAGTGCTGGTCACTCAGCCGGATGTGACTCTGTGCGACCCCGTGGACTGTAGCCCCCCAGGCTCCTCTGTCCATGGGATTTCCCAGGCAAAAATGCTGGAGTGAGCTGCCGTTTCCTCCTCCAGGGGAGCCTCTCAACCCAGGTATCAAACCCAGGTCTCCCACTAATTAAAGGCAGATTCTGCCTTTATCTGAGCCACCAGGGAAGCCAGCCAAACCCAGGGTCATGTTCAAAGCATTCTACAGCCAGCCGTGTAGGGAGACTAAATAGTCAGACAGATGCTGGCCATAGGCTGGTGCAAGGTCACAGAGGCACCATCCCATGCCAGATGTCAACCTTTCAGACTGCATGATGGGAAGAGCCGTCCTGGGGAGGGTAATGGGGTCATCAAAGGCCCAGACCAGAGGGTATTTACTACCTGTACTTAGATACTTCATTATCTTGCTGTAGTCAGAGTTGTGCGTATTAGCTGAGGCTACCCGACTCACTCACCTTCTCAAGTTTCCCCTTCTACACTCAGATGACTCTTAGAAATATTCACACTTCAGCCCAGCTGCACCAACACCCTTGGTCTCAGATTGTATGTCATTTTCTCAGAAGGGCGTCCCACCTCCTCCTGTTACCACCAAATACGTGGTGCGGCCTCCTTGCTGGTTTCTCAGAGTGGTAGCTCTTTCCATTTGTCTTTGCTGTAATTTAATTATCCTTTAAATACAATTTTAATTTTTCTGTCTCCCACTGCACTATGATTTTGATTGGAGCAGGGCGTGCACAGCCATCTACCATGAGATGCACTCCTGATGGGTGAACACAATATGTAAAACAGTCAAGCACTACTCATGTTTCCACAATGAAAGGTAGTCCTTGAAGGGTCCGGGATGCTGGAAACCTTGAAGGCTGCATCTTGTCCAGGCCTGGGACACGCTGCTTATGTGATATTGAAATAATTCCTCAAAACTTCCAGATCTACAGTAAAAACGCCTCCCTTCTGAGGGGATTTTAGGGGAGAATGGAGACATGTATATGGATGGCTGAGTCACTTCACTGTTCACCTGAGACTATCACAACATAATTTATTGATTAGCTATCCCCTGATACAAAATAAAAGGTTGAGATTTTTAAAAAATGCCTCGCTTTCCTGCCTCACAGGATTGATGGGAATATGAAATGGAACTCAGGCTCTAAAAGTGATTTGTAAAATGCAAAGTGAGACCTAATTTTAAGACATCACCATTAAGACATATTGAAGAATATTGGAGTTCTAATAGAAATGTGTTATTGAGAGTTTCATTAACTGTACTTTGAAGAATGTGGCTTTTGGATTAACGGAGGCAGGACTCAGCCAGGAGAAGTATCGGGCCTGCTCCCGACTTCCCATCGCCCTGCTATTCTCCATCCCCCTCCCTTTCTGCTGCCTCCTCCTGCTTGTCTCTTTCTCCTCCCTCTCTCCCTTCCTCGAGGCTTCTTCTCCTTCTTCTCTCTTCTCCTTTTTCCTCCTCTCTTCATATCATGTTCCTTTATGATTTTCACGATAGGTTGTCTTGAGACGTCCTCACTATACTAGAGCATGCCCTGGGGATAAAATGCATCCCAGAGGGGCCAGGTTTCACATTTCCCCCAGATGCCACACCTGGTGACATGTATATGTGTATGTATGTGTCAGCTGTACCTCCAGCCTCCACACTGCACACACCTCTGGGCTGGAAGGGACGTTAATCTGCACACACTCAGGAGCCACAGCACGTGGTAGAAGAATGAAGCCGGGGAAAGAGACTCTGCTGGGCCTCACTGTCTCACCAGGGAGGGTTCTCTGGGTGACAAAGAGACAGTGTAAGACGCGAATCCACAGGACTCTTTGCTCCATCAGCCTGGGATGCTGAAGATTCTTGGGAGGTTCTGGTAGATACATTGGTGCCTGGAAGATACTGCAAATGCATTTAAGAGCTAGATTGAATATTCCTGGCTCTCTCTAACTGATAACAGAATCTGTTTTACAGATGCTAAAGTGCATTCCTCAATGGCCCAAGAGGTAATCCACCTTCATTTCAGAAGAATAGGGTTCAATCCCTGGGTCAGGAAGTTGGCCTGGAGGTGGAAATAGCAACTCACTCAAGTATTCTTGCCTGGAAAATACCATGGACAGAGGAGCCTGGAGGGCTGCAGTCCATGGGTTGTAATGAGTTGGACCTAACTGAGCAGCTGAGCACGTGTGAAGAGAGACAAGTCTGTGTACAGGCCACTTCAGTTCAGTTGAGTCGCTCAGTCATGTTGGACTCTACGCTACCCGTGGACTGCAGCACACCAGGCTTCCCTGGCCATTACAGACTCCGGCAGCTTGTTCAAATTCATGGCCATGAAGTCGCTGATATCATCCAACCATCTTATCCTCTGTGAGCCCCATCTCCTCCTGCTTTCAATCTTTCCCAGCATCAAGGTCTTTTCCAATGAGTCTGTTCTTCCCATCACGTGGCCCAAGTATTGGAGCTTCAGCCTCAGCTTCAGGCCTTTCAATGAAAATTCAGACCAATCTCCTTACGATTGATTGGTTTGATCTCCTTGCTATCCAAGGTACTCAAGAGTCTTCTCCTACACCACAGTTCAAAGGCATCAAGTCCTCGGTGCTTAACTTTCTTCATGGTCCAACTCTCACATCCACACGTGACTACTAGAAAAGCCATAGCTTTGATTAGGTAGACCTTTGTCTGCAAAGTAATGTCTCTGCTTTTTAATAGGCTGTCTTGCTTGGTCATAGCTTTCCTCCAAGGAGCAATTATCTTTCAATTTCACAGCTGCAGTCACCACCTGCAGTGATTTTGGAGCCAAAGAAAACAAAATCTGCCATTGTTTCCATTGTTGCCCCATCTATATGCCATGAAGTGATGGGACCAGAAGCCATGATCTTCATTTTTTGAATGTTGAGGCTTAAGTCAACTTTTTCACTCTCTTCTCTCACTTTCATCAAGAGGCTCCTTAGTTCCTCTTCATCTTCTGCCATAAGGGTGGTATCCTCTGCATATCTGAGGTTATTGGTATTTCTCCCGGCAATCTTGATTTCAGCATTTTCTTCATCTAATCTGACATTTCTCATCATGTACTCTGCATATAAGTTAAATAAGCAAGGTGACAGTATACAGCCTTGTCATACTCCTTTTGCAGTTTAGAATCAGTCCATTGTTCCATGTCTGGTTCTAACGGTTGTTTTTTGACCTGAATACAGATTTCTCAGGAGGCAAGTAAGGTGGTCTGCTATTCCCATTTCTTGAAGCATTTTCCGGTTTTTTTTGTAATCCACACAGTCAAAGGCTTTAGCATAGTCAATGAAGTAAAAGTAGGTGCTTTTTCTGGAATTCTCTTGCTTTTTATGATCCAACAGATGTTGGTAATTTTATTTTTGATTCCTTTGCCTTTTCTAAATCCAGCTTAAACATCTGGAAGTTCTCAGTTCACATACTGTTGAAGCCTGGCTTGGAGAATTTTGAGCATTACTTTGCTAGCATGTGAGATAAGTGCTATTGTGTGGTAGTTGGAGCATTCTTTGGCACTGCCTTTCTTTGGGATTGGAATGAAAACTGACCTTTTCTAGTCCTGTGGCCACTGTTGAGTTTTCCAATTTTGCTGACATATTGCATGTAGCACTTTCACAGCATCATCTTTTAGGATTTGAAATAGCTCAGCTGTAATTCCATCACTTCCACTAGCTTTGTTCATAGGGATGCTTCCTAAGGCCCACTTGACTTTGCATTCCAAGGTGTCTGGCTCTAGGTGAGTGATCACCCTATCGTGGTTATATGAGGGCATTAAGATCTTTTTTGTATAGTTCTTCTGTGTATTCTTGCCACCTCTTCTTAATATCTTCTGCTTCTGTTAGGTCCATGCCATTTCTGTCATTTTGTGTGCCTCTTTGCTGGAAATGTTCCCTTGGCATCTCTAATTTTCTTGAAGAGGTCTCTAGTTTTTTCCCATTCTGCTGTTTCCCTTTATTTGTTTGCATTGATCACCGAGGATGGTCTTATTATCTCTTTTTGCTATTTGGAACTCTGCTTTTATCTTTCGTTTTCTCCTTTGCTTTAGCTTGCCTTCTTTTCTCGGTTATTTGTAAGGCTTCCTCAGACAAACACTTTGTGGGTTTTTTTGCATTTCTTTTTCTTGGGAATGGTTTTGATCACCACCTCCTATACAATGTTTTGAATCTCCATCCATAGATCTTCAAGCACACCATCACTTCCACTAGCTTTGTTCATAGGGATGCTTCCTAAGGCCCACTTGACTTTGCATTCCAAGGTGTCTGGCTCTAGGTGAGTGATCACCCTATCGTGGTTATATGAGGGCATTAAGATCTTTTTTGTATAGTTCTTCTGTGTATTCTTGCCACCTCTTCTTAATATCTTCTGCTTCTGTTAGGTCCATGCCATTTCTGTCATTTTGTGTGCCTCTTTGCTGGAAATGTTCCCTTGGCATCTCTAATTTTCTTGAAGAGGTCTCTAGTTTTTTCCCATTCTGCTGTTTCCCTTTATTTGTTTGCATTGATCACCGAGGATGGTCTTATTATCTCTTTTTGCTATTTGGAACTCTGCTTTTATCTTTCGTTTTCTCCTTTGCTTTAGCTTGCCTTCTTTTCTCGGTTATTTGTAAGGCTTCCTCAGACAAACACTTTGTGGGTTTTTTTGCATTTCTTTTTCTTGGGAATGGTTTTGATCACCACCTCCTATACAATGTTTTGAATCTCCATCCATAGATCTTCAAGCACTCTGTCTATCAGATATAATTCCTTTAATCTATTTGTCACTCCCACTGTATAATCATAAGGGATTTTATTTAGGTCTTACCAGAATGGTCTAGAGGTTTTCCATACTTTCTTCAATTTAAGTCTGAATTTTGCAATAAATTCATGATCTGAGCCACAGTTAGCTCCCCGTCTTGTTTTTGTTGACTGTATAGAGCTTCTCCATCTTCAGCCGCAAAGAATGTAATCAGTCTGATTTCGGTGTTGATCATCTGGTGATGTCCACGTGTAGCGTCGTCTCTTGTGTTGTCGGAAGAGGGTGCTTGCTGTGACCAGCACATCCAAGTGGCAAAACTGTTAGCCTTTGTTCTGTTTCATTCTGTACTCCAAAGCCAAACTTGCCTATTTCTCCAGGCATCTCTTGACTTCATACTTTTGCATTCCAGTCCCCTGTGATGAAAAGGACACCTTTGGTGTTCATTCCAGAAGGTCTTGTAGGTCTTCACAGAACTGTCAACTTCAGCTTCTTCAGCATTAGTGGTTGGGGCATAAACTTATATTCTGTGTACAGATAAAATATTTCAACCTTCTGTTAAAGGAAAACTGACGTTTCCTGGCTGGAAGGTGGGTGAGGGATGAACCGTATGTGTGTCACGATGCTAAGCTCAGGGTCTTTGCCCAACCTTCTGAAGAGATGCGGAGTGTGGCTGGGAAAGTTCCAGGTGACCCAAAGTCCACTTTCATCCTGTGCTTGGTGGAGTGCCCAGTATTCATTATCTAACACTGGCCAAGAGTTTTCTATTGTTTTATGCATCATATCAGAGGCTTTGCTATCTTCCCAGTAGAAGAAGACAGAATGCTATAAAATGTTAATAAAACGTAATTCAAATGAAAGTAAAATGTAATTCAACAAACTCATTCATTTGTTTTTTGGATAAGATATTATTTCATTTTCTATTGAGTTATAATTAACACAGGAAATTAAAAGATGCTTGTTTCTTGGAAGAAAAGTTATGAACAACCTAGACAGCATATTAAAAAGCAGAGACATTACTCTGCCGACAAGTCTGTCTAGTCAAAGCTATGGTTTTTCCAGTAGTCCTGTATGGATGTAAGAGTTGGACTATAAAGACAGCTGAGCGCCGAAGAATTAATGCTTTTGAACTGTGGTGTGCAGAGTCCCTTGGACTGCAAGGAGATCCAACCAGTCCATCCTAAAGGAAATCAGTCCTGATTACTCATTGGAAGGACTGATGCTGAAGCTGAAGTTTCAGTATTTTGGCCACTTGATGCGACGTACTGACTCCTTGGAAAAAAACCCTGATGTTGGGAAAGATTGAAGGCAGGAGGAGAAAGGAACCATCACTGGCTCGATGGACACAAGTTTGAGTAAACTCTAGGAGCTGGTGATGGACAGGGAAGCTTGGCATGCTGCAGTCCTTGGGATCGCAAAGAGTCAGACACAACTGAGTGACTGAACTGACTGATTATATTAGTTTCAGGTGTACAACATGGTGATTAGATCTTTTATACATTATGAAATGATTATCACAATGCAAGTGAGAAGAAACATTTTGTTATTGGTCTTGTATTTCAACTGTAGCTTCATAGCTAATTTACTTTCATTGTTTTTGTTTAGTCGCTAAATCATGTCCGATTCTTTGAATCCTCGGTGGACTGTAGCCCGCCAGGCTCCTCTGCCCATGGGAATTTTCCAGGCAAGAATACTATAGTAGTTGCTATTTCCTCCTCCAGGGGATCTTCCTGACCCAAGGATCAAACCTGTGGGCAGATTCTTTACCTTTGAGCCACTAGGGAAGCCCTAATTTACTTTTACTATTTACTTTATCTGAGGGGGAAAATGGTACATCCTATAAAAACATGATATATGAAGACAGTGTGAAAAGGAACTTGTTCTACATAAATATAAGGTATGTATGTGTGCATATATATATATATATATATATATATGTTTCTTTTTTTTTTTTCCTTGAGAAGAGAGCTTGTGAACAAGGAATAGCTTGGTTAGTGAAGTTTTGACCCATTTTTTTTCATCTAGGATGGTTACTAAAACTTTCAGGAATTGAGGAAGATCTTTGAGTAAGTTATCTGGAGAAGGAAATGGCAACCCACTGCAGTACTCTTGCCTGGAAAATCCCATGGATGGAAGACCCTGATAGGCTACAGTCCATGGGGTCACAGAGTGTCGGACAGGACTGAGCGACTTCACTTTCACTATCTGTGCCCTGGAGCCTGAACTTGATGTTAACTAGGCATGTGACCTTGGGCAGATGAATGAATCGTACCTGGATGGACTGTGTGGCCCTCGTCTCTGACGTCAGTTGGAGAGGGGGCCACCAGGAGGAAGCCCACCCAGCCTCGGGGTCCGTCTCCTGCTGCTGCCGTTCAGTCCCCAAGTCCCGTCCGACTCTCTGTGACCCCGTGGACTGCAGCACACAGGCCTCGCTGTCCTTCACTGTCTCCCAGAATTTGCTCAAACTCATGCCCATCATGTCAGTGATGCCATCCAACCATCTCATCCTCTGTCGCCCCCTTCTCCTGCCCTCAGTCTTTCCCAGCATCAGGGTCTTTTCCAGTGAGTCGGCTCTTCGCGTCAGATGGCCAGAGTATTGGAGCTTCAGCTTCAGCATCAGTTCTCCCAGTGACTATTCCTTTATTCCAGGGTTGGTTTCCCTTAGGATTAACTGGTTTGATCTTGCTGTCATGCTCCTGGGGCTCCCCTAACTGTTGACCATAGCTGGGCCGGGAGTTTGTTGTTTCACAGTCCCAGGGGCTGGCAGTCCACAATCAGGGTGTTGGCAGGGCTGTGTTGTCCCCGAAGCCTCCAGGGGAGAGCTCTCCCTTTCCTCTCAGCTTCTAGTGTTTGCTGGCTGTTCTGGCCTCCCTTGGCTTGTAGACACATCCCTCCTTTCTCTGCCCTCATCATGACTTGAGGGTCCCCTGTGGGTATCTGTGTTTCTGTGCATCCTCTTCAATTAGAAAGACGTCTGCCACTGGGCTGGTACCATGGACGCAGTATGCCCTCACCTGAACCTGACTCTGTCTGCAAAGAACCTATTTCCAAGCAAACTCCCAGTCACAGGTTCTAAGGGTGAGGACCCAGCAGGTCTTTGGAGGACATAATTCAATCCACAGCAGCATCTCAGCTGTCCACAACATGAGGGTGAGGAATGAGGGCTCATCCAGCTGGGGCTATCTTATCCTACGAGTGCTTATCTTTCTCCTGCCTCCCCTCCTGGCAACATGCTTTGTGTGTTCTAAGTGGCATTTCATGCTGTACTTCTACGGGTGACTATGCCCAACCCTGTCTGAAGGGCTTGGATACAGAAATTATTTGAAATTCAGGTTTGGACAAAACCTCCTCAGTAGGAAGCAGGATTAAAAGAATCATTTTCCTTTGCCATGTTTCCATGCCTCACAATGAAGATGAAAATATAGTCTATTTCAAGTAAAGCCAATCAAACCAAGCAAGATGTAAGCATCTCACAAATATTAAACAGTCACCTAATTATGCATTTGACTGCTGTGATTGTTCAGATTTCTTAATGATACTTGCAATGCCCCCACTAAGATAGAAATGCTCCTTTTTCTCATAGGAATAATCATTAAAAATATATATAAATTAAATTTTAGCTCCCAACATAGAAATCTATGTGAACAGGAAAAGGTGAAATTTTCATCCACAAAGAATAATAGAGGATAGCATGTCAGCAGTGAGTTAGAAAAAATCAGAGTCAGGAGCTCTGCTTCACAGCCTTCCCTGAAGTCTGCTGCTTCTAAGTTGCTTCAGTCGTGTCCGACTCTGTGCGACCCCAAAGGTGTCAGCCCATGAGGCTACCTCATCCCTGGGATTCTCCAGGCAAGAACACTGGTGTGGGTTGCCATTTCCTTCTCCAATGCATGAAAGTGAAAAGTGAAAGTGAAGTCGCTCAGTTGTATCCGACTCTTAGCAACCCCATGGACTGCAGCCTACCAGGCTCCTCTGTCCATGGGATCTTCCAGGCAAGCGTACTTCTTTGGGTTGCCATTACTGAGGTCTAGGCCACCTCATTTTACTTCAGCAGCAGTGAGTGTTTGCCAGCACAGTTACCTTGAATTGTAAAGACTTCAGATCTCTGGCCAACGGCTGCCGCCAGGAAGATTAGCAAAAATTGGTGCTTGTGTAGCAGTTTTTCTCCAAGGATCTGAAAACAATATGCATGGCTGCCTCATTAACCAATAATAGGAGGCTGGTGGTCTCACTACAACTGACCTCTGTGGGAGGTGATACCAAATGCAGATTAAGTTTCCTTTTGTGAACCTACATCTGGTAGATGTGGCTCCGTAATCCCCCTCGGATGTCCTTGTGACAGATAACATGTGCACCGTGGCTGGCCTGGCAAATAGCTTTCTGTATACCTATTTTACCAAAGCATCCTTGCAATACTATTTTGACATCATTGCTGAAATTCTAATTCAGACCTCATCTTTTCATTTTGCCTTGGCAAATTATGTCAGTTGGGACATGCCTCTGGAAAATTAAAGCTACTTTTCAAGAACAGGGAGAAAAGAAAAACAAATGCCTGCTTTAATAAAGGAAACAGGTAAAAAGAATATAGTTTGACATTCTTTAAGATTGATATTAATAATAATCCCTAAATCTCTAAAGGGACATTATGGAATTTACATATCTTAAAAAAAAGCTACGGGCACAAATGGAAGAGACAATTTATTCTCTCTTCCCACATCTTCCTAGGCATTAAGAAACTATTTATACACTTTATATGAATTATTGTAGGAATCTAGGCATCTCAAAAAACAGTTGCTAAGCATTCAGCATTATGCAGAATCACCTAATATATTTGTTAGGACGGTTTTTATTTTCTAAAACCATTGAAATGGGTCATGGACCAAACAGTTCTGAAAAATAAACGTACTTGTAAGAAAAAGTACATATTAAAGGACATTAATCCATCAGAATTCTGGTATGTTGAATGGTCCAAGAAAAGGATAATTCATGAGAAAATCTAACTGCTATAACTTCAAAGAGAGTTTTGCTCTAAAATTTCTTTAGCAAATGTTGACTATTCAACTAAAGTTAGAATCACACCTTTGGGAATGAGAGAAATAGCACAATGATGTTTTTTCAGAGCTTGTGAATGTGTGTTTCTGTGTGGGGGACACAGTCCCAGCTTGTCCCAAAACCCCTCTATCGTGGATCTTGCCCTCAGCCCAGAGCAGTCTCCCAACAATGTTGTTCCCCACTCTATATCCTGTCTGCCTGGGTTACAGCACAGTTTTGATTTAAATCACTTAACACTGTTCTATGATGGATGGAGCTTCTACTTCCAATATGCCTTTCCTTCCTTAATTTTTGTCTCTTGTTAATGACCTGCTGACTACTGAGATACCATGTGATCTGGTCTACATCCCATTTCTACGTCAGAACAGTAAGCAGAATATTCCAAATCCTCCTAATTTGGCATCAGATCAGCATTGCTTCATTTCACACTTGAAATCTTTTACTTTTTTTTTAAGAGTCCACATATAAGGAATATCACATGATATTTGTCTTTCTTGGTTTGATTTATTTTCCTATAGTTAACAGAGGGTAAGAGGGGAGGGATGAATTGGGAGACTGTGATTGACATATTTACACTGGGTGCTGTGCTCAGTCACTTCAGTCGTGTCCGACTCTTTGCAGCCCCATGGACTGTAGCCCACCAGGCTCCTCTGTCCATGGGGTTCCTGGCAAGAATACTGGAGTGGGTTGCCATGCCCTTCTCCAGGGGATCTTCCCCATCCAGAGATGAAACCCACATGTATGTCTCCTGCATTGCAGGCAGATTATATACCCACTGAGCCTCTTGTGAAGCCTCATATATGCACTGCTATGTATGAAATTGTTAACTGATGAGGACCTACTGCATCGCACAAGGAACACTGCTCAGAACTCTGGGAAAACCGTCTAGAGCAGAGTGGACGTGTGTGTGTGTGTGTGTAGCCGGCTCACTTTACTGTGTGCCTGTTGCACTGTGAGTCAACTGTAACTCTAATAAAAATAACTTTAAAAGCTAACGGTGAAAAGCAATACTTTACAAAACTGATATAATAAATATTTCTTATAAATATGAAAAAATAACCTTTTACTTCATAGACATTTAAAATGAAACAAACCCCACAAAGGAAAATATTGGGTGTTTTATGTCTCATTGTGAAATAAGCCCATATACTTACCCCCAAGCTCAGGTTACAGCAACAATGAACAAGCTGGGACCATATTCGCTAGCTTTAGTTGAGCCTTGGCTTTCTGCACAAGAGACCACCCCCCACCCCCAGCTCTTCTCATAATCCCTTTACAGCGTAGACACATGCAGAAGCATCTCACATGTGCCAAACCCCTTCCCATGTCTCTTAATTAAAGTCACATGTGGCAGGTTCATTGTGGAACACATTGTCAACATGTCCCTCCTGATTAGACAAGCAAGACCGTCAAACTCAAGCAGCATCATGTCACCTGCCAGGCACCTGTTCATCAGACGCCTCAGGCCCAGCACACTTGCTAGTGTAAACACACCACACAGAGTAAACTCTTCATTAGATGGGAGGATGGCTCAAGAAAGACTTCAGTCAGAGATCCTGAAGTAGACTGGAAGAGAAAGCACCGTTCCACTAACAGCGTTAAATGCCGATTGCAGCGACATGAACAGACATAGAGATTGTCATACTAAGTGCAGTAAGTCAGACAGAGAAAGATAAATATCATGCGATATTGCTTATATGTGGAATCTAGAATAAAGGGTACAAATGAACTTATGCACAAGGCAGAAATAGAGTTGTGGATGTAGAAACAAACTTATGGTTACCAAGGGGGGAAACGTGGATAGATAAATTGGGAGACTGGGATTGACGTAGCCACACTAGCATATATAAAACTGATAGCTATGTAAGGGCTTCCCCAACATCTACTTCTGCCTTATGGACTATGCTAAAGCCTTTGTGTGGATCACAACAAACTGTGGAAAGTTCAAGAGATGGGAATACCAAACCACCTGACCTACCTCCTGAGAAACCTGTATGCAGGTCAGGAAGTGACAGTTAGAACCAGCCGTGGAACAATGGACTGGTTGCACACTGGGAAAGGAGTATGTCAAGGCTGTATATTGTGACTCTGCTTATTTAACTTCTATACAGGGTACATCATGCGAAATGCCAGGCTGGATGAAGCACAGACTGGAATCCAGATTGCCAAGAGAAATATCAATAACCTCAGACAGGCAAATGACACCATCCTGGTGGTAGAAATTGAGGAGAATAAAGAGCCTCTTGATGAAAGTGAAAGAGGAGAGTGAAAAAGTTGGTTTAAATTTCAACATTCAAAAAATGAAGATCATGGCATCCGGTCCCATCACTTCATGGCAAATAGATGGTGAGACAATGGAAACAGTGACAAACTTTATTTTCTTGGGCTCCGAAGTCACTTCAGATGGTGACTGCACCCATGAACTTAAAAGACGCTTGCTCCTTGGAAGAAATGCTATGACCAACCTAGACAACATATTAAAAATCTGAGACATTACTTTGCCAACAGAGGTATGTATAGTCAAAGCTTATAGTTTTTCCAGGAGTCATGTATGAGTGTGAGATGAGACAATGGAAACAGTGACAAACTTTATTTTCTTGGGCTCCGAAGTCACTTCAGATGGTGACTGCACCCATGAACTTAAAAGACGCTTGCTCCTTGGAAGAAATGCTATGACCAACCTAGACAACATATTAAAAATCTGAGACATTACTTTGCCAACAGAGGTATGTATAGTCAAAGCTTATAGTTTTTCCAGGAGTCATGTATGAGTGTGAGATTTGGATGATAAAACAGGCTGAGAGCTGAAGAATTGATGCTTTTGAAGATAAGGTGTCCATAGGTGCATGGATTTATCTCTGGGCTTTCTATTTTGTTCCACTGATCTATATTTCTGTCTTTGTGCCAGTGCCATGCTCTCTTG
>SJYC01119087.1:0-68538 GCA_006408675.1 Madoqua kirkii
GAGATGTAACTTTAGTGCTTTAAGGAGATGCAGATTAGAGAAAAACACTTCAGGGGAAACCAGATTAACGTTCACTAAGGAAGAGAGCCAAAAAGTGTTGACAAGCCTCTTGGCCAGAAAATAATGTAAATCACTTGAGGCCTTTTGTATACAAAAATATATACAGAAAGGGTCAAGACTGCTGCTTCTACAAGACTCTGTAACTTTATGTAAAATTTAGGGTATATAAACACCTTTTAAATAATAAAAGAGGAGGGGTTTTTGCACAAGCCTGGCCTCCCCCACTGCGATTCATTCTCTTGCTCCCTCCCTCTCCTTTTCAGGCTGATCCCTTGGAACGTGGAGGCTCACCACATCTACTTACTTGTCCTGGCTTCTAAGAGAGAGCCAGCCCAATGCGGGGCACTCTCTGATATTCAAATGGGCACAGGAGGCCTAACGTAAATGGTGCAAGTTCCTTGCCTGGAACTTTGTTGGTTTTCCACGTAAACCAAGTTAATCAGCCTCTTTTCTCCACTCATTTTTTTACTACACCATTTCTTCCTAATCTAATCTTATATTAATAAATAAAAAAGTTTTTTCCTCTCCAACACCGTCCTCACTTCGAATCACCCTGGATCCACCAGGGCTGGACCCTGGCACTTTTCCTCTTCTTGAGAATTCCAGACTCCTATCTCCTCTTCAAGAGCCCCAGACCCCTTTCTCCTCCTCAGGAACCCTGGGCTTCTTATCCATCTGCCTAGGGATTGACTCCCTGGGAGATGGTGAAGGACAGGGAAGCTGGGCGTGCAACAGTCCACGGCATCGCAAAGAATCAGACACGACTGAGACACTGAGCAACAATAAGCGCTTCCCCAGTGACTCAGCAGGTAAAGAATCAGCAGTGCAGGAGACACAGGAGATGTGGGTTTGATTCCTGGCTCAGGAAGATCCCCTGAAGAAGGAAATGGCAGCCCCCTCCAGTGCTCTTGCCTAGGAAATCCTCTGGACGGAGGAGCCTAGTGGAATACAGTCCATGGGGTTGCAAAGATTTGTACATGAGGAAGTAAGCATGCCCACACGCCTCAGGACCGACTGCATAGTACAGGAACCCTGCTCAGTACTCTGTAATAACTTACCTGGGAAAAGAATCTGAAACAGAGTAGATATAAGTATAGGTATCAGTGATTCAGTTGCCACACAGCAGAAACTAACACAGCATTGTAAATCAACTATAAGCCAATTAAAGCTAATTTTTTAAAAATCCAATGATGAAAACCTAATTGAAACAGTTTCTTGAATTAGCCCTCTAGGCTTTCTCTACTGTGAAACCCACCCCAAATTCCACAGAAGGTATTTCACAACCTTCCTGCTTCCTATATTTTTGGAGGTTGTGTGACATTTGAATGTGTCATGACTTTAGGGGGATTAGTTTCCTATGAATGAAGGCAGATCCGTGTGTCACAGGACAGTTTTGAAAGTTATGTCAGAGAAAGTGTGGGGAATGCTTCATCTAAAGTAAAGGGAAAGATCACTCTGCCCTTGTCTTTTTTAAAATTCTGCTCTATTAAAATTCTCCATCTCTAATCACAGGTTGAATTATCCTCAGAGACAGTGTTTGTCGATCTATCATGATGGACTCTTTGCTACTCAATGAACTGGGGCCCACCAGTCTTTGCCCATAGAATTTTCCAGGCAAGAATACTGGAGTGGGTTGTCATTTCCTTCTCCAGGGTATCTTCCCAACCCAGGGATTGAACCCAGGTCTCCTGCATTGCAGGCAGATTCTCCTGCATTGCAGACAGACCCTCAGAGGGATGTCAGTTGAAAAGCTTGGCGTTCCTTCCACTTTCCTCAAGTTCCTATGAGATATTCTCATGCCTCCCTTCAGTTCTGACACTTCTGCTGAACATTGCTAGTGTATGTGTTAGGTTCAGTTCCGTTCAGTTGCTAAGTCCTGTTCAAATCTCTGTGACCCCATGGACTGCAGCACACCAGGCTTCCCTGTCCTTAACTATTTTCCAGAGTTTGCTCAAACTCATGTCCACTGAGTCAATGACACTATCCAACCATCTCATTCTCTGTCATCCCCTTCTCTTCCTGCCCTCAGTCTTTCTCAGGGTCAGAGTTTTTCCAATGAGTGAGCTCTTCGTATCACATGGCTAAAGTATTGGAGCCTCAGCTTCAACATCAGTCCTTCCAATGAAAATTCAAGGTTGATTTCCTTTAGGATGGACTGCTTGGACTCTTTGCTGTCCAGTGTTTCACAAAAGTACCCTGACGAATGTTTGGATGACCACCTAGGGCTCCACCAACACCACCCTCTCTTCTCCACATCAGCCTGCTGGTCACAAAATGGGAGGTTAAGGGCCAAGCCCGGAGGCAGAGCCTGCTGGCCGGTACCCGCACTGGGAGGAGCACTTCCCCTCCAGGTGTGTCCTAGAGGGATTTGTGTGTCTAGGAATCAGTGAACTCACCTATCTCCACTGTATGGAAACTCCTAATGACACCCTCACCCGTCCCCGAATAGCCCCTATTCCACGAAAGCCACTCAAGTTCGAGGGTCAGGACAGCGGGTGGGACAGCATCTAGATGCAAGCTCTGGCCTCACCTTAGGGGTCTGGGTCCTCTGTGGCCACGTGCTGAGAGCACCGGCATCCTGGCCAGGAAGCACCCACTGCGTGCGCAGTGTGTGCAAGTGAGCTGATGGGCCTGCACACCCGCATCCAGGCAACAGGACACGTGCTGGGCCAGCCCCTGCTGGTGGCAGGGCGTGTGGGGATTTGCACCACTCTCCACTCGGAGGTCCACAGCCTTTCTTCTTGGCAGAGTTTCCAAGCTGTGGGGGTGACCCACCTGTCGATGGAGTTTGGAGCCATTTTAAACAACTAAATTATAGAGCAGAGTGGAGCAGAAGCCAGCACAGATAATAGAGGTAGGATGGTTTGTGGAGCCTTCTGTTGGTGGCCCACATACACGGAGTGAGTGCGCGCGTGTGTGTGTGCATGTGTGAGCCTGTGTGTGTGTGCATGTGTGCCCCTTTGTGTGTCTGTGTGGGTGCATGTGTGTGTGTGTGTCTCTGTGTGTGGTGCATGTGCACGTGTGACTGTATGTGCATGTGCATGTGTGTGCCTGTGTGTTTGCATGTGCCTGTGTGTGCACATGGGTGCATGTGTGTGTGTGCACCTGTGTGTGTGTGCATGCGTGCCCCTTTGTGTGTCTGTGTGGGTGCATGTGTGTGTGTGTGTGTCTCTGTGTGTGGTGCGTGTGCATGTGTATGTGCATGTGCATGTGCAAGTGTATGCACGTGTGCCTATGTGTGCATGTGCATGCCTGTGTGTTTGCGTGTGCCTGTGTATACAAATGTGTGCCTGTGTGTGTGCCTGTGTGTGTGTGCACCTGTGTGTATTTGTGTGCACGCACGCCTTTGACGACGTGCTGGGCCGACTCCACCTGGACGGCTCCTGCCCCTGGAGTCGGCAGACACACAGTGATAGCTTGCAGGCCTGGGTGAGTGTCTGGAGCAGACTGCATTTTCCACTTGGAGGCTCAGCCTCTATACTGTGTCTCCACCTCAAAGAAGCACAACTGCATTCATCTTAACATTTTAGAAAGCAAGATGCATTTGAAAGCTGATTTGTGTGCTCAGCATAGTTCTTTCTGTTTGAACTCCGGGAAACTATTCTTAGGTTGATAAAATACGTCAGAATTATTGCCCTCTGAAAAGTTAAGAAAATTGCGTGTGTTCTCCCAAGTATTGAGCGTGGAGATAAAATGAGTCTGAACATGACGGAAATTCCACTTATCAAACGGGGAGACATGCCGCCCCATGCTCTGGGGGCACAGGCTTCAGTGACTTCAGAGATGTGGGCACCATCAACTCCCTCCATCAATAAGGAGGGACTGTGGCGGAGGGTCGGGGTTCAGCAAACCCAGCTCTCCTGCCCCTGTGCCTCAAACATGTGACTCAAGAGCAATTCCATTTCAGCATCTTCCTTTTAAATAACGTGAGGACTCACGCAGTGGAGCAGTTTTGGCTGGAAATGCACTTTGTTGCCTTCACACTTAATGACACAGTGGATGAGGTGGCATGAGGCAGCTGCTTTCCTAGTTCTGTTCTATTTTAAGTGATTTCATTAGAATCAGTCCTCAGGGGCTGCTGAACCAAGCTGTAAAATCCTTTCTTCATGTTGCCAAGCTAGCTTTGAAAAATGGCATGCTAATCATCAGTACTAGCAGGGTATGACATTTCTAAGACATTATCGTCTCAGAATTGACTCATTGGCATTATTTATTTCCTTAGGTAGGGGCTTCCCTGGTGGCTCGGATGGTAAAGCATCTGCCTACAATGCGGGAGACCTGGGTTCAATCCCTGGGTCTGAAAGATCCCCTGGAGAAGGAAATGGCAACCCACTCCAGTTCCTGCCTGGAGAATCCCATGGACAGAGACGCTTGGTGGGCTATAGTTCATGGGGTTGCAAAGAGATGGACACAATTGAAGAAGTGACTAACACTTAACACTTTGAGAATCAAGATATTGCAATGTCGTTTTCTTCTGCATGTTTCATTGTGCATTGATTTAAACATATTTTATTCTTGTTGCTTTACTAATTATAAGTGAGAGTTTGTACTTCTGAGGCGCTAGGAGTACAGTAAGTCCCCTGCACACATACGAATGAGTTCCATTCTGAGAGCAAGTTCATGACTCCAACTTGTTCATTAATCCTACAAAGTTAGCAAGGGGCCCAGCTAGCACCACCAGGTATACCGCAATATACTGTGACAGGCTTCTAATACTTTCCACCAAATGGGGTCCATCTAGTCAAAGCTGTGGCTTTTCCAGTAGTCGTGTATGGATGTGAGAGTTGGACTATAACGAAAGCTGAGAGCCAAAGAACTGATGCTTTTGAACTGGGGTGTTGGAGAAGACTCTTGAGAGTCCCTTGGACTGCAAGGAGATCCAACCAGTCCATCCTAAAGGAGATCAGTCCTGGGTCTTCATAGGAAGGTCTGATGCTGAAGCTGAAACTCTTGTACTTTGGCCACCTGATGCAAAGAACTAACACATTTGTAAAGACCCTGATGCTTGGAAAGATTGAGGGCAGAAGGAGAAGGGGACAACAGACGATGAGACGGTTGGATGGCATCACTGACTCAATGGACAGGAGTTTGAGTAATCTCCAGGAGTTGGTGATGGACAGAGAAGCCTGGCTGCAGTCCATGGGGTCACAAAGAGTCAGACATGACTGAGCAACTGAACTGAACTGGACTGAGTACATAATACCAAAGATAAAACATTTTTAACCTTGGAAAGTACAGTGGTATAGTATGACAGCTGGCACTCAAGGACTGGCATCTGTGAACAGGCAAGAAGAGTGACTGACTGGAAGAGAGAGAGGAGGTGGGAGGTGGCAGAGCTGAAGGGCTGTCAGCAACGGGAGATGTAGGGCCAGCTGGGGCATCATTCATGTCTGAAGCTGATGGACCACACGTTTGCACCTTTGAAAGTTCACAACTTGAAGGCTTGTATGCAGGGGACTTCCTGTACAATTGAACAGAAGAGACTATATATTTACTGTCCAGATCCTCTGGACAGCAGGGTCAAGATGGATTTGGAGGTCAAGAACTACACAGAGAACTTCCACAAGAATGATGTGGAGAGGGAGCAGGGAGGTGGACAGCGTTCAGGTCCAATGAGGTCTGGACCCTAGGAGAAGAGAGGCATGGAGCCTCAGACCGCAGGCATCCTGAGGACCCCCTGGCCAGCCCAGTGGGGAGACCTTCAGGGAAGACTCTGGTGTGTGCTTTGGGGCTGCGGCATGAATGTCCCATCACCACTGTCCTCCCTTCTCTCTTGAGAGCAGCCTAATGGAGGAGGCTCCTGGCATGAGCAAGGTCCCGACATGCCAGCTAACTGCCTTTAGTAGCTCCCTCTGAGGGACCAAGAGGCAATGCCCCTCCTCCCAGAGCTCACAGTTTACTCTGAGAGACAGAAAGTAAGCAAATGAGACAAATGCTCTGCCGCCAGATTAGTGCTGCAGAGAAAAGCCAAGGAGAGAAGGACATGTCTCACAGCAGGAAGGGTCACAATTTTTATGCCCTGTTAACTTTGCTCTTACTTCTCTATGGAAAACAGCTGACATTGGAGCAGATATCTGAGGAAGAAGAGAGGGAAGGCACATGGGCATCTGGGGGAAATTGCCAGCAAAAGGAATGGCAGGTGCAAAGGCCCAGTGCTGGAGGATTCCCTGGCACGTTCGTGGAGCAATCAGGTGACCAGTGCAGATAAATGAAAGGGGCTGCAGGAGGAGAGTGAAGGGGTCGGAAGGTCTCCACTCGGGTCTGGAAATGGGGGAGGGGAGGCCTCTGATGGGAAAAGCCGCTCGCCACCCCCCACCACTCTGACGCATGTAAAGGAGAGACTGCACGGGGCATGCGTGAGCTGGGAGAGCCGGGCCAGCCCGGAGGCCACGTGGACAGGGCCAGGGTGGGAGACAGCAGGGAGGGGGTCCTGGGCACTCTTCAAGGGAGCACCCAGCAAGATTTGTGGTTGTGAGAGAATAACAACAGTCTAGGCTGACTCCTGGCTGTTGGGCGAGAGTTGTTGTACAGCTTGTTTATCTCCTTTTAAGAGAGTTTTCCAGTAGTCGTGTGTGGATGTGAGAGTTGGGCTATAAAGAAAGCTGAGAGCCAAAGAATTGATGCTTTTGAACTGGGGTGTTGGAGAAGACTCTCGAGAGTCCCCTGGACTGCAAGGAGGTCCAACCAGTCCATCCTAAATGAGATCAGTCCTGGGTGTTCATTGAAAGGACTGATGTTGAAGCTGAAACTCCAATACTTTGGCCACCTGATGAGAAGAGCTGACTCATTTGAAAAGACCCTGCCTGATGCTAGGAGGGATTGGGGGTGGGAGGAGAAGGGGATGACAGAGGATGAGATGGTTGGATGGCATCACCGACTCGATGGACATGAGTTTGAGTGAACTCTGGGAGTTGGGGATGGACAAGGAGGCCTGGCATGCTTCGGTTCATGGGGTCACAAAGAGTTGGACACAACTGAGCAGCTGAGCTGAACTGAGGAGACAGTTCAGTTAAAATTCATGTGACGTGAACGTGGTCGTGTTACCTGTACAACCCAGAAGCAGTTTGTACGTCCACAGTGCACCATAACACTGATGAGCTCCACAAATGTGCATACCTCCGGAGGCAGCCAGCACCCCCATAGACAGTCACTGCCCATCTGCTCTCTCCACCTCCAGGTCCAGTCTACATTCTGTTTCAGTGAATTTAACAATTTGGGATATTTCATTTAAATAGACTCATGAAATCCATGACCTTTTGTGTCATCCGTGTTGTTCTTGAGTGAGTACTTCACTCCTTTGGATGACTGGGTACAAAGACATCAAACCAGTCCATCTTAAAGGACATCAACTCCAAATACTCATTGGAAGGACTGGTGCTGAAGCTGAAGCTCCAATACTTTGGCCACCTGATGTGAAGAGCTGACTCACTGAAAAGACCCTGATGATGGGAAACATTGAAGGCCAAGGAAGAAGCAGGCAGCGAGGGGTGAGATGATTGGATGGCATCGCTGATACAGTGGACAAACTCTGAGAGATAGTGAGGGACAGAGAGGTCTGGCATGCTGCTGTCCATGGGGTCACAGAGAGCTGGATATGGCTTAACAACTAGATAGCAACAGCAGTTTCATGAATGTACACACTTTGTTTATCTATCAGTTAAAGGACATTTGGGGTTATTGTGATGAAAGCAGAAATGAACACATCAGGACTTTTGAGCTATAAATGCCCAGGTATCTTCAGCTGCCTGCATATGCAGAATTCATGCTTTAGGGATTCCCAAGGGTGGGTATTAATAACATGGATTCAAGGGCATGTACTCAAGTTTGCTCAAATTACTCAATCTATTTTCTATTTATTAAATTTTGTAATGTGAGACTTTTTCTAAGAGACTCGATTATTTATACCGGTAACAGCTCTTAGTTAAATCTTCTCTCTTGTTGCTTCATTTGTTTTTTCTTGTGTTTAGTCATCATACTTAAAAATAACAGTGCATGTTGCTACGGTCTTTGCTTTCACTTGTGTGCCATCCTGTTTCTGAGCTTAGATCAGCATGGAGACCCCACCTGCTTCCTTTCACAACCTAGCTGCAAGCACTTTCTGATAAAAGACAGGCCATAGAAAGTTCTGGAATAATGAGAATCCCAAAATAACGTGAGTTTGTCATTTTTCCCTGGAGAATATTTTAAAGTTGCTTTTGTCCAGATGACTTCATTAAGTTTTTTGTGACACGGTTGAAACTAATTTTTATGTAGTAAATTAACTTTGTATATATTTTAACTGTACATGAACTATGCTAGTGTATTTATTTAGAATGTTAAGTTTCCCCACCATTGACACAGAACAAGTTTATTTCAGATCTTCATATTGAAACATTGTTTTCAGCAACAGAAGTAACACCTGCTGTGTTAGTCAGAGACAGATTTCCAGAACAGGTTGTATTCAGTTCTGCAGTGGAGGAAGAGAGAGTGGGATGAATTCAGAGAAGAGCATGGAAACATGTATATTCGCATATGAAAAACAGAGAGCCAATGGGAATTTGCTGTGTGACACAGGGAGCTCAGCCCGGTGTTCTGGGATAGCCTAGATGGGTGGGGTGGGTGGACAACGGGAGGGAGGGCCAACTGATTCATGCTGATGTATGGTAGAAATCAGCACAATATTGGTAAGCAATTATCCTCCAATAAAAAATTTAAAAATGTATTCAGTGACACTTGAATACGTAATGCTCAGTGGTGGCATGCCTCATTTCAGAAATAGCATAAGCAGCTTCCCTTGGAGGGCGTAGCTCGCCCGGGGCAGCTCCAGCACCGCTGACTCGCCTTGAGTTGTGGTCACATCCTCAATCACCCTGTTAGTGTTTCTCTGCTTCTTAATCTTCTTTCTGTCAAATGCTCTTTAGTTTTCTCTTCTTGACGGATTTTAAAACTTTTCCCTAACGTTCCATGAAGAAATCATACCCAGAGCTAAGTGGAATTCATCGATTAATGTGCTAAAACCTGACCTATCATAATCAGGCTTCCCACGTTGAAAGTGAGATACTGATCTCTGTATTCAAGGCTTTTATATTTCCCGGTAAACTTCAGTCGTTTTCAGTATAAAGGTCATGTGTGTCTTCTTAAATTTGTTTCTAAATATTTTATGGTTTTGTTTCTATACTAAATAGAAATTCCTTATAAATGATTTATTCCAGGTACTCCTGGTATGGAAAAAAAATTGATTTTAGGTATATTTATTTTATGTCTTGCCAATCCATAAAAATTTTATTAGGTCTAAAGTTTCCTGACAGAAATATTTAAACTGTTTGAGGATGCAATTACGTTTACCACAGAACTTTTTTTCCACTTCAATTTTTAATCTTTTTTTTTGTTTATTGCAACCAAAGGAGTACAAACAGAGCAGAAAAATAGACCATAATATACTCCAGGTCATTCAAGTGTCCATGTCATATCAAGGGATGCAAGGAGGTTGCAGGAATCTCACAGAACTGGAGCTGAGGCCTCATGGGAATCAGAATCAGAGTCCTGGTATAATGGGGTAAAACACTCATCAAATATTAGTTGTCTGAAACCCCAGAACCTGGGGAGGTTACCTTACATGGGGAGAAACTGCTTTGTAAGTGTGATTAAATTGAAGATTTGGGGAAGGGGAGATTATCCAGCATTGTGTGAGTGGGTGGTGGATGTCATCAGTGGTGCATGTAAGAGCGGAAAAGGGAGATGGGACTACAGGCCAAAGAGAAGAGGGCCGCAGGGGGACGCAGAGGGAGGGGCTCAGAAAGAGGAGGCGCTGCTCTGGCCTTGACCACGGAGCAGACGTGAAGCAGGGCATGCCAGGGAGGCAGCTCCGGACTCCAGGAAAGGCAGGAGAATGAGCTTTCCCTCACCGCCTCCAGACAGCACACAAAGCCAGTTAGAGCAGGAAGAAGAAAACGGGAAACTATACGCCTGTTCCCGAGGGAAACGGAAGCTCCAAGTCCTGCGCCCCCGAGTGTGCCTGTTCACGGTGTCCTGGTAACAGAAACTGGATCACAGACGCTGTGGGAAGCGGATATGCGAGGCCGCCTTTCCTGACCTCTGCCTTCAGTTCAGACGTCTTCTTTCCCAGACATCTTCCTCTTCAGAACTGGAAACATGATGCTGGGAAAGTGCATGTGTTGAGCGCTCCCAACCCAGAGGTAACTGAGGAGGTCTGTCTAGCACTCAGCCTAGAGAGAGGCCAGTCTCTCTCAGCTCAGTAAAGAGGAGACAAGGAGAGGGCACCCAAACTCTTTGCTCAGAAACTCTGCGTTTTACCAGTGGTCCCCAGGAGGAAGGGGTACCAGCCCCAAGGCACCCGGTTCTGACATTTCCAGAAGGACCTTCTTGAGACAGGTGCTGTACCAGAGTGCTGCGGACTACAGTTCCCATCTCAGAGCTCATGCTGAATCCTAACTCCACCGTGAAGGTGTCTGGAGGCAGGGTCTCTGGGAGGTGATTATGTAGAGAGGATGGAGCCCTTACGAAGGATAGTGCCTTTATGAAGACCCCAGATAGCTTCATCCCTTCCACCAGGTGAGGTTTTTGGGTGGTCTATGAATCAGGAAGTGGGTTCTCAGCAGCCTCGGAATTTGCCAGTACCAGCCTCCAGAGCCGTGAGAAATAAACTTCTCGCTTACGAGCCTCTACCTGGTTTATGGTGTTTTTGTTGCTGTCACGCTGAGGCAGGAAGAGGCCCTAGGGGCATTAATCTTCCCTCCTTTCTTGAAAAGTCGCATCAGCCTCTGAGAAGTTACGCTTCCCTCCCTTTTCTTCCCCTTTCATCCCCTGCCTGATTCAATTCAGTAACGTCTGTTTTTCCCTCTTCTATTTCCTCAGACACCAGATTTCCAGAAGCTTCAGACCCTGGAGTAACACTCAGAGCTTCTCTGTCTCTCCACTGTCATGAAGAACAATTTTATCCGATGTCAAGAAGGCAGCATGCCTCGGACCAGCCCTTTGCATCGAGCTGCTACATTTGGGACTCACATCGTCCTGTCACGTATTTCTTGTCTGGAATGTTCGCGTGTTCAGGCAGGTAAAAAGAAGAGACTGTGAAATAAGAAAGGGCGGGCATTTTAGCTGTTGTCTTTTCTCTCTGGTGTTTAAATATCTCGGCCACGCTGTTAGAGGTGAGACTGGCACTGTGATGCTGTTTTATGTAGTTAGGGTCCCAACATTGATATCGTTAGGGCCCTACAATATTGATACGGTGAAACTCCAATAACCCAAGCTCAAAAGTTGACAAGCAACAGATAAGTTACATATTTTACATTTCCCTCTTTTCAAGAAGCGCATTAGTGGAATCATCCACTCGGGAGGACACTGAGGCAGAGGGAAAGGGCGATGGGATGCTGGCGTGATTGCTGCTGGACGCAGAAGGTGACGGGCCCCAGTGTTAGGGAAGGGCTGGGAGAGACGAGAGAAGGTGGACGATGGGCCGTGGTCTGGAGGAAGGTGCTTCAGGTCAGTGTGAGCCACTCTCCTTCCAGAAAAGCCTAGGTCACACCTCAGGCTCTCTGTCTGTGGCCAGTTTGTTACAAAAGTGGAATGAGAGGAACGTGTGCTTACATCCAGCAAGAAGCCCTGGAGGCACCGGAGTGCCCATTCTTCACGGCCTCTTCCTGCACAGCTTGAAGTCCTTGTGAAAAGGCAGACCTGTGCTGCTTACACTAAGTGTTCTTGATGCCTCTCTGCTGTCTTTTTAAAAAATTGCATTCATTTCACTGCCCTGGGTTTTAGTTGTGGCACGTGAAATCCACATTGCAGCCCCCAGGCTCTAGGACACTCGGGGTCAATGTCTGTGGCGAGTGGGATCTTCCTGACCAAACCCGTGTCCCCTGCGTTGCAAAGCAGATTGTTAGCCACTGGCCAGCCAAGGAGCTCGCCTTTTTTGTTTATGCATTTTATCTTTGAAGGCGATTTATGTGTATCGCATTTAGGAGAAGGAGGATACATTTTGGAAGACCCAGGAGCTCAGTGAAAAGTTGCATACTGAAGGAATGCTGTTGGGATACAAGACATGCATTTAAGAAACGCCCCGTCTGTTCCGACACGGGACCCAGGCGTGGGTTGAACATGTCTCCAGCACCAAGGTCTGAGCAGAGCACTGCTGTCTCACGCCCACACACCCCCCGCTGACTGCCGCGTCCTTCAGTGGCTCAGCCGCGTGTCTGGGCAACTTCGTCAACCTGTCAGCGCACCCCTCCGCTCTTGAAGTGATGTATAGGGGAGTTCTCCTGATGCTAAATAAGACCCCTCTTGCCATTATTAATAATATCACAGGAATGCAGAATGTGAAGCCATTAGAACAGTAATAGAAAGAGAAACTGTCATTATTTCAACCACAGAGCAGAAAACGAGAGGATCTCCTGTAACTGTGGGCGTTTGTAGCTGCCAGACTCCAGCTGGGAGGGAAGATGCAGACCAGAGCCAGCCCAGCAGGGAAAGGCAGGCCAGAGGAGCCCAAACGCCGGGGCTTTCCTCTGTCCTGTTTGCCCAGAGAAACAGAGTAAGCTCGGTCTTCCTCTCATGGTTCTGCCTTGACCTCTCTCAGCTGGCTGGAGGAGACAGTTTTGCTGATATTTAGAGAGATTTCTCGGATCTCTTGCTTCCGTTGCTGAGCCTGTAGTTTCTTGGTCCGATTTCTTTGTAGCTGGAGGGTAATTGCTTTGCAGGGTTGTGTTATCGTGTTAGCTTCTGCTGTGCAACAACACGAATCAACCCTCAGTAAACATGTGTCTCCTTCCACTCGAACCTCCTTCCCTTCCCCCCATTCACCCCCTCTAGGTCATCACAGAGCTGCGCATTGAACTCTCTGTGCAGTATAGCAATTTCACCAGCTGCCTGTTTCACATTCAAAAATGCATGTGTTTCATAGCCATCTTTCTATTGCATCGTGCCTGCTAAGTCACTGTAGTCGTGTCTGATGCTTTGGGACGCCATGGACGCAGGCAAGAGTACTGGAGGGTTTCCATGCCCTCTTGCAGGGGATCTTCCCCACTCAGGGGTTGAACCCTTGCCTCTCATGTCTCCTGCACTGGCAGGTGGGTTCTCTGCCACTGTACCACCAGGAAGCCTCTCTGTTGTATTACTATTCATCAAACCGCCCAGGCTATGACTGTCTCTATTCACCATGACAAACCATGGGTCCTTGAAAATGTGCCTTTACCATGACTGTTTTAGTAACTAACAGCTGGTATCCCGCTTGCTTATTAAGGCTCTGTCTACCTTTCTGTTACCAAAATGCTACCTGATTCAGAACTGCTCTTTGTTCAGCAAATCCATTGCTGGCCTTTGGCAGTTTTTTGACTTAAGCATATTGTCTGAAATCCAGCTTTGCTCCTCAATATTCATCTACTATCAGGTTTTCAATGCTTTTTTTTTCATTGGAGGATAATTGCTTCAAGTGCTGTGTTGGCTCCTGCCGCACGTCAACGTGAATCAGCCGCAGGTACACCTGTGTCCCCTCTCTCTCGGGCCTTCCCTCCGCCTCCCACCCCTTCCCAGCCCTGTAGGTTGTTGCAGAGCCCGGTTTGCGATCCCTGAGTCACGCGGCTAATTCCGACTGGCTGTTTTACATATGGCAGCGCCTACGTCTCCACGCTACACTCTCCGCTCGTCCCATTGGCTGCTTCATTTCTCGGATCTCTTGCTTCCGTTGCTGAGCCTGTAGTTTCTTGGTCCGATTTCTTTGTAGCTGGAGGGTAATTGCTTTGCAGGGTTGTGTTATCGTGTTAGCTTCTGCTGTGCAACAACACGAATCAACCCTCAGTAAACATGTGTCTCCTTCCACTCGAACCTCCTTCCCTTCCCCCCATTCACCCCCTCTAGGTCATCACAGAGCTGCGCATTGAACTCTCTGTGCAGTATAGCAATTTCACCAGCTGCCTGTTTCACATTCAAAAATGCATGTGTTTCATAGCCATCTTTCTATTGCATCGTGCCTGCTAAGTCACTGTAGTCGTGTCTGATGCTTTGGGACGCCATGGACGCAGGCAAGAGTACTGGAGGGTTTCCATGCCCTCTTGCAGGGGATCTTCCCCACTCAGGGGTTGAACCCTTGCCTTCATGTCTCCTGCACTGGCAGGTGGGTTCTCTGCCACTGTACCACCAGGAAGCCTCTCTGTTGTATTACTATTCATCAAACCGCCCAGGCTATGACTGTCTCTATTCACCATGACAAACCATGGGTCCTTGAAAATGTGCCTTTACCATGACTGTTTTAGTAACTAACAGCTGGTATCCCGCTTGCTTATTAAGGCTCTGTCTACCTTTCTGTTACCAAAATGCTACCTGATTCAGAACTGCTCTTTGTTCAGCAAATCCATTGCTGGCCTTTGGCAGTTTTTTGACTTAAGCATATTGTCTGAAATCCAGCTTTGCTCCTCAATATTCATCTACTATCAGGTTTTCAATGCTTTTTTTTTCATTGGAGGATAATTGCTTCAAGTGCTGTGTTGGCTCCTGCCGCACGTCAACGTGAATCAGCCGCAGGTACACCTGTGTCCCCTCTCTCTCGGGCCTTCCCTCCGCCTCCCACCCCTTCCCAGCCCTGTAGGTTGTTGCAGAGCCCGGTTTGCGATCCCTGAGTCACGCGGCTAATTCCGACTGGCTGTTTTACATATGGCAGCGCCTACGTCTCCACGCTACACTCTCCGCTCGTCCCATTGGCTGCTTCACCTACGGCAGCGCGTACGTCTCCACGCTACACTCTCCGCTTGTCCCATTGGCTGCTTCACCTACGGCAGCGCGTACGTCTCCACGCTACACTCTCCACTCGTCCCACCCCCTCCTTCCCTCCGTGCGCCCACAAGTCTGTTCTCTGTGTCTGTGCCTCCATCACTGCCCTGCAGACAGGCTCATCACAGATTCCATACACGTGCATTAATATACAATACTTGCTTTTCTCTTCCTGACTTACTTCACTCTGTATAATAGGCTCTGGTTTCATCTACCTCATTTGAATCGACTTAAACGCATTCACTTCTATGGCTGAGTAATACTCCATTGTACATATGCACCACAGCTGCTTTATCCATTCATCTGTCTATGGACATCTAGGTTGCTTCCATGTCCTAGCTATTGTAAATCCTGGTGCAATGAACATTGGGGTACATGTGTCTTTATCAATTTTAGTTTCCTTAGGATATATGCCGAGTAGTGGGATTTCTGGGTCATATGTTAGCCTTATTACTACTTTGTAAAGGAATCTCCACACTGTCTTCCATAGAGGACTGTATCAATTTACATTCCCACCAACAGCACAAGAAGGTTCCCTTTTCTTCACGTTCTTTTCAGCATTTATTTATTTATTGTGTGTCAATTTTTTGATGATAGCCATTCTGTCAGATATTTTTTTTAACTTCTAAAAGGAATTAACACCATTCTTCACAGAATCTTAAAAAAATTGAAGATGGGATAATTCTAACTCATTTTATGAGGCTTATATTACCCTGATATCAAAATTAAACAAAACCATAAAATAAAAGAAACTATAGACCTTTATTTCTTATGAATGGAGATGCAAAAATTGTCAGCAAAACACTGGCAAATCAAATCCAGTAATATACTACACAGATTACATGTCGTGATCAGTAAGATTGAACCTAGAAATTGAGGTTGGTTTAACACCTGAAAATCAATTAATGTTGTCAATCACCTCAATAGATGCAGAAAAACTATTGATAAAAGTCAACAAATCAAAAGCTTTTCATGATTAAAAAAAAAAAACCTCAAAAGACTAAAAATTGAAGGAAACTTTCTCAACTTGGTAAAGGGCATCTATGAAACTCACATATGCCAATAGCTTAACAGTGAGACAGTGAAAGCTTTTCCTCTAAGATCAGGAGCAAGACAAGGATATCTGTCCTCATCACTTCTATGCAACACCATCCTAGAGGTTCTATCCACCCTGGAGAGAAGTATATCAGAGAATTACATATAATTTATGTTGTTAGAAGAGGAAAAAAGTATCTCTATCTGAAGATATCATAATCTTGTATACACTGAAGGAATCCATCATAAATTATAAGAATAAGTGAGTTTAGGAAGGTTCAGGAGACAAAGTCAGCATACAATAACCAATTGTATGTGTATACATTTACATGAACAACCCGAAAATGAAATTAAGGAAACAATTCCATTTATACTAGCATTGGAAAGAATAAAATACTTAGGAAAAATTTACCAAAAGAAGTTCAAAACTTACTCTCTGAAAACTACAATACGTTGTTGAAAGGAATTAAAGAAGACCTAACTAAATGGAAAGTTATTCCATGTTCATTGGTCATAACGTTTAATATTGTTAAGATGGTGATACTTCCTGAATTGTTCAATAGCTTCAACACAATTCCTATTACGATCTTAGTGGGATTTTTGCAGAAGTTGACAAGCCGATGCTGTAATTCATATGGAAATTCAAGGCACCCAGGATAACCAAAACAATCCTAAAAAAAACCCCAACTTTCCAATTTTAAAACTTACTGCAAAGCTAAAGTAATCAATATAGTACAGCACTGGAGTAATAGTAGACTTGTAGCTCAGTGAAACAAAACCTGTGGTGTTGGAGAAGACTCTTGAGAGTCCCTTGGTCTGAAAGGAGATCAAACCAGTCAATCCTAAAGGAAATTAGTTCTGAATATTCATTGGAAGGACTGATGCTCAAGCTGAAACTCCAATACTTTGGCCACCTGATGTGAAGAACTGACTCACTGGAAAAGACTCTGATGCTAGGAAAGATTGATGGCGGGAGGAGAAGGGGACAACAGAGGATGAGATGGTTAGATGGCATCACCGACTCGATGAACATGGGTTTGAGCAAGCTCCTGGAGTGGTGATGGACAGGGAAGCCTGGCATGCTGCAGTCCATGGGGTCGCAAAAAGTCAGACACGACTGAGGGACTGAACTGACTGACTGAATCAGAAATAAGAGTGGCTAACTAAACCCTAACATTTTTGGTCAATTGACTTTTGAACAAGGATCCTAAGAAAGCTCAGTGAGGAAAGAATAGTCTCTATCAAATGGCCCTGAGACAGCTGGATATTTACATGAAAAAGAATGAATTTGGATCATTACCTTACAAATGCATAAAAGGCAGCTCAGAATGAATCAAGTTCTAATGTAAGAACCAAAGACAAAAGCAATGCCGAAAACAGAAGCAATGAAAAGATATAAGTTGGGCTCCATGATAATAACACTGCTGTGCTTGGAAAGGTGCCATCAATAAGTAAAAAAAAAAACCAACCTGCAAAATGGAAAAAAATGTTTGCAAATCACATTTCTGATAAGGAATTTGTGTATATAATGTATAAAAACATTTGTAAATCAAAACGAGAAAGTAAGGTAAGATGGCAATCCACTCCAGCACTCTTGGCTGGAAAATCCCATGGATGAAGGATCCTGGAAGGCTGCAGTCCATGGGGTCGCTAAGAGTCGGGCATGACTGAGCAACTTCACTTTCACTTTTCACTTTCATGCATTGGAGAAGGAAATGGCAACCCACTCCAGTGTTTTTGCCTGGAGAATCGCAGGGACATGGGAGCCTGGTGGGCTGCCGGCTACGGGGTCGCACAGAGTCGGACACGACTGAAGCGACTTAGCAGCAGCAGCAGCAGCAAGGTAAGCAAGCCAATTAATAATGGACAAAGTATCCAAGTAAAAATTTCTTCAGAGGAGATATACAAATGACCCATGAGCACGTATAAAGATACTCAACATCATTAGCCATCAGAGAAATACAAATACAAAACAGTGAGATATCACATCACTTCATATGCAACAGAAGAGCTGTAACCAAAAAGGATGGCAAGAATATTCCAAAATCATGGTGATAGGCACACCACACTGTATATACAAAATAATGGATTGTACATTTCATGGGTCCATTGTACTGTACGAGTTGTATCTCAATAAAGCACTTATTAGGAAGCAGAGTAAATATTGGGAAATTGCACCCACGTTTCATTTCCTTTTACTTTTATCTCCTCTCCATCTTCTGAATTTCTTGCAAATTATAACCCATTTATTTTAGGACTTAAATGCTATATTCAACTCTCAGAAATGACTGACTAACCAAAGTTTATGAGGTTATACTTTTCCAGAGCAGTTACATTTTAAGAGGAGGTTTTAAAAGAAATTTTAAAAAGCTTAGCAAACTAGCTTTTGCCATTTAATTGGTGGCAGGTCAGTCACTCACAGAATAATTGTAGAGACCCTGGAATGGAAAGATAGCTTCTCAATGTGTGCACTTGACCTGTAAGGTCAGCTCTATCCCAGAAAGAAAGAAATCCGAGTGTGCTTTGCTAGAACCATGAGTCGTTTTGAATGGTGCCAACTAAGCCCCAGTGGGTGTTGGGGGACGTTGGCTCATTTCTTTGTCACCTACAGCATCTACCCATCTAGAGCTTGGTTGACTTGTCTCCTGGGAGGACTCTGGGTTGTTCTGGTCTTTCTTCCCAGCCTCAGTGTTCCAGAAGGACAAGATCCACGTCTGTGTGTTTGGGATCAGAACAGACTTGGGGCTGAACCCAGAGCTGATCCTAGCACCGGGGAAGGCAACCTTTTCCTTGCAGGCTGCTCTGTCTTTGAAAAGACTTGGAACAGCCTGCGGTCCTAAAAGAACATGAAAAGACACTAAAATTTATGTCTTTGTTGCTTTTTTGTCTCTTGAGTACTTAAATGTTTGAAGGGACTTTTATTTATTTTTTAATGTATCTATTTTAAATGGAAGTTAATGACTTTACAGTATTGTAGTGGATTTTGCCATACACTGACGTGAATCAGCCATGGGTGTGTGGCCCGTTAAACCCAGCTCTCTTGCATCACCAGCCTCTATGCACTGCCCTGCCTGCGGGGCTACACCCCGTGCTCCGGGAGAGCTGATGCCCCCTGGTGGACACCCATCTGTCCTGCAACTCTGAGGAGCCAGTTGCTGTCTCACCCTGCATGGACATTCCTAGGACCCTGGCTTAGGGCGCCTGTGAGCCTATCACTTCATTGCAAATAGGTGGGGCAACAGTGGAAACAGTGACAGACTTTATTTTCTTGGGCTCCAAAATCACTGCAGATGGTGACTGCGCCCATAAAATTAAAGGACACTTGCTCCTTGGAAGAAAAGCTGCGACCAGCCTGGTAGTAGTGGTAGTTTATCGCTCAGTCATGTCCGACTCTTTGCCACCCCGTGGACTGTAGCCCACCAGGCTCCTCCCTCCATGGGACTCTCCAGGCAAGAGTGCTGGAGTGGGTTTCCACTTCCTTCTCCAGGGGATCTTCCCGACCCAGGGATCGAACCCAGGTCTCCTGCATTCCAGGCAGATGCTTTAACCTCTGAGCCACCAGGAAAGCCCAACCAGCATGTTAAAAAGCAGAGGCATCACTTTGCCAACAAAGGTCCATCTAGTTAAAGGTATGGTTTTCCCAGTGGTCATGTATGGATGTGAGAGTTGGACCATAAAGAAAACAGCACCAAATAATTGATACTTTTGAACTGAAATGGCAATCCACTCCAGTATTCTTGCCTGGAGAATCTCATGGATGGAGAAGCCTAGTAGGTTACAGTCCATGGGGTCACAAAGAGTCGAACACGACTGAGCGACTTCACCTTCACCTTGAACTGTGGTGTTGGAAAAGACTCTTGAAAGTTCCTTGGACTTCAAGGAGATCCAACCAGTGCATCCTAAAGGAAATCAGTCCTGAATATTCATTGGAAAGACTGATGCTGAAGCTGAAACTCCAATACTTTGGCCGTCTGATGCAAAGAGCTGACTCATTGGAAAAGACCCTGATGCTGGGAAAGATTGAAGGTGAGAGGAGAAGGGGACAACAGAGGATGAGATGGTTGGATGGCATCACTGACTCTATGAACATGAGTTTGAGCCAGCTCCAGGAATTGGTGATGGACAGGGAGGTCTGGTGTGCTGCAGTCCATGGTGTCGCAAAGAGTCGGACACAACTGAGAGATTCAACTGAACTGAACTGAACTGAGCCCAGACAGCAAAGGAAGGAAGTGCTGAGCCCTCCTTTCCTTTCTCATTTCCATCCACAGAGCAAACGGCAGCAACAACAAAAACACGCAGCAAAAACCTAAATTCCCTTGATGCCTCACAAATATCGAAGAAAGCATTTTTTTTTAAAGCATCAGAGAACTGAAGACCAGTATTTGACTTCTACCTGGGCTTGCAGAAAGCCTGATCTCTTCCCAAAGAGAAGGTCTGGGACCTTCTAGGACTGTGGGGTGGTGGCCTGTCTCCCATCTCTGGTCAAGCTTGCTCTTCACTGACCGTTTTTGCTCAATGCAGATTTCTTGGGATATTTCAAAGGGAAATTCACAGGAAACAATTGGTGACATGAAACTGTTCAGAGGTCTATGGGGGCTTATCCTGTAGCGTGGACGCTCAGTCGCTTCAGTCGTGTCCGACTCTAGGCAGCCCTACGGACTGCATCCCACTGGGCTCCTCCATCCAGGGGACTCTCCAGGCAAGAGTACTGGAGCGGGTTGCCATTTCCTTCTCCAGGGGATCTTCCCGACCCAGGGAGGGAGCCCACATTTCTCACTTCTCCTGCACTGGCTGGCAAGCTCACCACTGTGCCACCTGGGAACCCCCGTGTCATTTAGAAGCTTTGCCAGATGGTGAATGGTTACCTTGTAACGAATCAAGCATAGAAACACATCCTGGCAAGGCTGGGAAGAAACCAGCAATGCTGAGCGCTGAGGCACAACCGTTGTTAAAGAGTCTCATTTTCTGCCTTCGTGGTGATGGAGGGTGTGGCAGAGGAGCCCGTTTGCCTGGCAGAACGAGATTGTATTTTTATGTACTATGTGCAGTGTAGGACCGTGTAAATCTAGCTTTACGGAGCAGAGTCTTGAGAGCAGGAGGCTTGCTGAAACTGTCTCCTCCCTTTTCTCAGGAAGGAAATAGACGGTGATGCATATCGTATCTTCTTCAGTCCCAGATGCTTGCACACTATGGCCGCCCCTTGAACACCCCCTGCTGTAGTCTGTTGCGCTGTTATCACAAAAAAACCTCAGACGAGGGGGCTCATAGACAACAGAGGCTTGTTTCTCCCAGTTCTGGAGACTGGCCGTCCAGGACGAGGCGCGGGCAGATGCCGTGCCTGCTGAGACGCCACCCTCCGCCTGGCCTGCGGGCGCCCACGTTTCCTCGCCGTGTTCTCAGGGCCGCTCTGGGCTCTGATGTCATAAAGGCTCTGACTTAACTCATGGGGCCCCATCCTCACCATCTCTTCACGTCCCACAGGTCCCGCTTCCTAAAACCTTCATTCTGGGCGTTAAAGTGGAAGTCTCCGCCGTGTCTGAGTCTTTGAGACCCCATGGTCTATGCAGTCCATGGAATTCTCCAGGCCAGAATACTGGAGTGGGTAGCCTTTCCCTCTTCCAGGGGATCTTTCCAACCCCAGGGATCGAAGCCAGGTCTCCTGCATTGCAAGTGGATTCTTTAGCAGCTGAGCCACAAGGGAAGCCCAAGAATACTGGAGTGGGTGGCCTATCCCTTCTCCAGGGGGTCTTCCCAACCCAGGAATCAAACCCGGGTCTCCTGCATTGCAGGCGGATTCTTTACCAACTGAGCTATGAGGGAAGCCTTCAACATATGAATCTTGAGGGGACACAGAAATTCAGTCTACTGTACCTCTTCACCTCTGCTTCCTGTTGGTGAGGGTTCCACTCACCGAAAGGATCAACCTCAGGCTGATGGTTGTGCGCTGTGTGATCAAGACTCCTGCAGCCGGCCTGGGGATCTTTAAGGAATAAACATGAGCTGTAATTAAATTGTAAAGTCCAATTCATCTCCATCCTCTTCGGCCCCCCCTACAGTTGTGTTTCTGAAAGCTCACATAATATTGCTGCTATTGCCAAATTGAAAATTGGATTTTCTATAATACTCCTTAGTTTTCACATTGATTTTTTCATCGCTGCTAATACCAGATTAACAAATATCAATAGCACAAATAAAAAATAATAGATGTGCAGTGTTCTGTAAAATATTCAAAGTAGTATATTTAGAGTGTATGTAACCTCACAAATTATTGTGAGTGTTTATCTCACAATAATTTTTTCTCATCCCTAAAGGAGAGTATTCCTCATGTTCTCACTAGAATCAGACTCCAGCAGCATCTTGATTCCTTGACAAAAGCTACTTTCACGGGAAATACACTCGGAACTGGGTCCTGCATTTAGTAGAGCAGAAGGGTAGGTTTTGAGTCAAATTCAAAGTTCAGTGACCCCAAGCCTGCGTCTTGGAGGACGGTCTGAAGAAAACCTCTCTGGCTGGAACATTTCTAGTTATTACTTTTCTTTACAGAGTAGATATGCTACGCGTTTAAAAATTAGTAGTCCCACAACTGGAAGATTTTCACGGGGCAGACACTCACGGTTTCTTTGTCTTCTCTGCATTGAAACAACTTCCTTTCCCTGCAGACATCTGTCCACCAGGCTTCCACCTCCCATGGCCCACCCTCTAGCTGAAAAGACAGCACTTGAATCTGTACTTCGTAAAACTCTGTAATTATATCAGCCTCATCTTTATATTATTACAATTGCCCTCAACAATCCTTCCAATGTGCTTCTTTTCTAAGTTATTGTGAATCTGTCAAAATGTGAATTGAGTTTTACCTTGCAACACAGCTGTCATTGCACCTCTAAAAGCTGTTCTCTGCAACTGTTTTTGCCCAGAAAGCACACGCGTAAGAGAGAAGAGTGGAGCCTGGATTATGTGATCAAGCAGCCGTGCCGATGTTCAGACGATGCCTCCAAGCCAGGGGCCTTGTGGCCAGACCAGTGCTTGCTGTTGAGACTGTGCAGCCCGACACCTGGACCTCACAGTCTGGGACTCTGAAACATCGCAGCTTCACATCTCGGGAGGCACTGGGGTCAGAGCAGCTGGTGTGAACCAGGACACACGGTGCTGTGGGTGGAATCTAACAGAAGGCAGGTCCTGATCTTCTGAGTCCATGTGTTCACCCCTCACCACTGCCATGGGCTTCCCTGGTGGCTCAGATGGTAAAGAACCTGCCTGCAGTGCAGGAGACCTGGGTTTGATTCTTGAGTCGGGAAGATCCCCTGGAGGAGGGCATGGCAACCCACTCCAGTGTTCTTGCCTGGAGAATCCCATCGGCAGAGGACCCTGGCAGACTATGGTCCATGGGGTCACAAAGGTCAGAGATGACTGAGCGACTCAGCACGCACTCACCATTGCCGTGGTGGGAAATGTCAAAGTCTCTTGAAAACTTGTGTTGAAACTGCCATTTGGGAAACTTGAGTGCCCCTGTTTATTCAAGCCTGGGTAGTCTGTGGAGAGATTTCTTCCCTCTCCAGATACATTTCCAGAGAGATCCAAACCATTTCCCAGACACCTAGGATATGTATGAGTTGCTGTTTCCTACTCTAGGGGATCTTCCCAACCCAGGGATCAAACCCACGTTTCTCTCACCTCCTGCATTGGCAGGCAAACTCCTTACCACGGTGCCAACCAGGAAGCCCTGGGTGGTCTGTCAAAGCAGAATCTTTGATTTGTAATCGAACCCAGGAGTCTGAGATCCAGTGTGCCCCTCTCTTCTTGAATGAAGCTTCTGGACAACTGGTGACCCCGCTTCTGCTTGAACACTCGGCTTTTAAAGACCAATCAGCTTCTGACAATGTTAAATGAACCCCACGTATGGAGCACCCCACTGCCCTGGGCACTCGCTTCTAGAATCCTAGTCAGTTTGACAAGGGCCCTCCTGTATACAGTGGAGCCAAACATGACCCAGGGCTCTGAGTGCCATCTGCCCCCAGAGCCTGATCCCCACACTGCGCCCGCAGCTGAGCCTGATCCCCACACTGCGCCCACAGCTGAGCCTGATCCCCACACTGTGCCCACAGCTGAGCCTGATCCCCACACTGCGCCCACCAGCTGAGCCTGATTCCCACACTGTGCCCACAGCTGAGCCTGATCCCCACACTGCGCCCACAGCTGAGCCTGATCCCCACACTGCGCCCACAGCTGAGCCTGATGCCCACACTGCGCCCACCAGCTGAGCCTGATGCCCACACTGTGCCCACAGCTGTGGGGCTGATTTTGTGCCCACCAGTCAACCCCTTCGAGAGCCGCCCCTTCCGTTGCTTTTCGTTCCGTGGGGTCAACACGTCTGCTGCCCCTGACTGAGCAGTCTCCCTCCACTCTGGACTTAGTGACCGACATCCGCTCAGCTGCCGTGGGTCTCTCCTTGGTTTCTCTCATTTGGCCAGATTCCCTTGTTTGACTCTCTTCAGGCTGTGTAACCAAAACGCTATAGTCAGGGTGGCTCATAAGCAACAAAAGTTTCTCACCGTCTGGGAGCTGGAAGTCCGTGATCAAGGCACCCGCAGATGTGGAGTCTGGTGAGAATTGCTTCCTGGCTGACAGTTGCTGTCTCCCCATTGGGTCCTCGCAGGGCAGAGGGGGTGAGGGAGCTCCCTGTCCTCCCTCGTAAGGGCGCTAATCCCTCTTGGAGAGCCGACTCACTGGAAAGGACCCTGATGCTGGGAAAGACTGAGGCCAGGAGGAGAAGGGGGAACCAGAGGATGCGATGGTTGGGTGGAATTAGAGTAAGACCTTATCCCTTCTCTGGTGCTTGGGGGTGCCGTGAGGAGGACACAACATTCTCCAGAAATGATGCTCTCTTGTCTGAACATGACACTGTAGTCAGTTGATGGGGTAAATCATCTTATGTTCTCTTGCATGTCTAATTCCACCTCGGCATCTGCTTCTCAGAGAAGTCACAGGCACTCGGATAGCACCTGAAGCCACAGAAAGATAAGAGATTAGTGGCCCGTGGTGTGAGAGTAGAGAAGAGGGCTCAAGCCTTAGCCAAGAAGACGAGGAGCAAACGCAAAACCAGAAATGCTCCTTAGGGTGGGCAGTCAACCAAGAAGAAGGCTGGCCTGTGCTGTGGAATTCCCGAAGACTTTGGGAGTTGGAGGCAGGCACTGGTACTCTTGCAGATGGGGCTGCGGGGTGTCTGGACACAGAAGGGTGTTGGGAAATCTGCCTCAGAAGCACTTAGACCCATAGAGGCTCTCCCCTTTCCTGCTCAGCAGAGGACTAGAATTTTCCATCTGCACTGAAGGGCACCAGACGTAAGTCAGAAGGAAGCCACACTGAAAACAGAATCAAGCGAATGTCCACTCCCCGAGCAGAGCAGCCAGACCCTCCCGCATCCCACGGTCAGCGTGCTGGTGGCTGACTTCATGCACCCAGCAGGCAGACTGGAAGATCTTTGCAGGGGAACTTGACTACCGCGACTCCTTGACGTAACTAGCCTGAGGTCAAGCTCAGCATTCTGCAAGCCATGTCCACACAGGGTTCCAGGCCCGGTTTCAGTGTCTCATTCTCCAAAACACACAGACATCCATGGATCAGGACACACGGGCAAAGGACCTATCACAAAACACAGAGAGCAAACAGAACAAGCAAACAAGAAAGAAGGAACTGGGAGGAAACAGACGATGCCAAAACGAGGGGAAACATCTTATGATAAAATCCATGTGTGCGTGCATGCTTAATAACTCAAGTGTGTCCAACTCTTTTGCAGCCCCATGGACTGTAGCCTGCCAGGCTCCTCTGTCCATGGAACTCTCCAGGCAAGAATACTGGAGTGGATAGCCATTTCCTTGATATCTGTCTATATTTTTAAAAATATAGCTATGTTCTGGCTTTAGAATACCATTTCTCATAGACAAGCCAAGGGTGCCCAGAGAAATAGCGATTTGAGGGCTCAAGCATGAAGCATGCAACATAAGATGAAGGGAGAATGTACCAATTACAAAAATCTTGAGAGACATTTCAAATCCCTCCCCGCTTAGTTGAAGGTCTCGATTTCTCTGACAGCAAGGTGGAAATGGAGGTCTCTGGCAGGATGTGTCTGGTCTCTGCTCTCAAGTTCACCAATATCCTGGTTACAGCATCACCTGAGAGCTTGGACTGCAGCCTCGAATGTGGTCTCGAGCACCTGAGGCTGCTGGCCGACTTCTCCCTATCCTCATCACTTCTGTGTCCTCGCCTCCTACCTGCCCCGGGAGCAGGTGTGCGGATAACTCACAGCGACCCCCTTTCCTTCTCTTCTTCATTCTGGTTTCTCTTTAATATATTTTTTCTCTCTCTCTGCCTCCGTGCCAGCTCTGTCTCCACTCACATATTGCTCTGCTACCATTTTCTAATAATCAGACCTCCAGAAACATGCTTTCATTGTGAACAGACTATCAGATAAGACAAGCTGCCCGCCTTTATAGGTCTAGTGATTTGGCAATGACAGGAAATGAAAACAGGGGAATAAAGACTCAGCTGACATTGGAGTCGGGACGTGTGGTCTGACTGTATCTCTCTGTTATACCCATCAACACACATTATTAAAAAAAATAAAGCAAGCTTCATGCCCATAAATGACATGATATTTATTCAGTTGTAAACAAACACTATCAATCCAAGTACTAACGGAATAACAGCAGCAAAGACCTGAGCATAGGAAAATATTCTTTAATACACATTTTCCTGATTGCTTACCTCCACATAATACAGGAACAAAAAGATTCCCTCAAGGATACTAGACCTCCCAGATCCTGGAGTTCAAACCAAAATCGGGTTAATAAAAAGCTCCTTTTGAAAACGAAAGAAAGGAAAAAAGCATTTGTGACAAAAGGGATGCTGATTGTATTTCATTTCGAACTCTCAGATACTGCAGGAATAAGGAAATGAGGTATTTATAGAACAGATTCAAATCTCATGCTTTTAATATTGCATACATTTAAATTGATTATGGTACTTCTTGGGAAACTTCCTTCTTCAGAATATTTAACACCATCCAAAGTAAGCGTGGGTGTGAACTCCCAGTGTGAACTCCCTGAGAGCAGCAGCGGGAGGGGAAACTCACGCCCGTGGCTATATGAGGGGGAATCTCTGAGAGAAGGGATGAGAGAGCAAATGCCGAGAAGCTGGAGACCAGCGAGACCACGGAGCTCTCAGGACTTTAGAGGAAGGCGTGCCCTGGAGTCCACGAGCACCCCACATCCAAGAGAAGGGCCCGCTGGCATCGCCGACGGCTGGAGTCGGGGGGTGGGGAGGAGGACGGGGAGGGAGGTCGGGGGGAGGGACTGCCCCAGATGCAGAGCTGAAACCTGGAGGCAAAAGGGCAGAAACACCTCTGTCTCTACAGCCTTGCTCTGCTTCCTGCTGCTGAGCCCACCAGGACCCTAATCTGGAGCCCACGTCATGACTGGTGCACAGGCGAGCCGCCTGGCACTCAGCGGGCAGACGGGCAGGAAGTCCCCTGGAGAGCGACCTCGGCTGGGCTGGAGAGCGGCCAGCACCCAGGGCTGCTCGTCTCCCGCTGAGTGACGTGTCCGTGTTTCTCTCTGGACCTAGTTGCCCGGAGCGTCTGGCGCCAGGGCGTGACCTACGTTTCTTCCTTCTCTGATGGCCACTGTTGCCATTATCCGGGCTTAATGGCCTAGCTGGAAAATGCCCGGAGTCACCCGTGTTTCAGATTCAGTGTCCAAACTTGGCAGCGTTTGGGTTAAATTTCTGGTTGTTGTTTACAATTTCCACCCGACAGGAAATTAAATCCAGATAACCTTGGTGCAACATGAGCAGGTCTACGTGGCAAAAATGCATCAGTTGTCCTGGTTGATTATCACTGAACAGAGTGATTTTAGATGCAACACTCAGGAACTCGGTTCCTTGACCATCAGCTACCTCATCTGCCAAGTTTACGTCCATTGCACCCCATAGGGCGTGCACGGGTCACGAACAAATCCAGATTCAAAGAGTTGGCAGTGGTGAGCCAACCAAGGATTCAGAGATAGGGGAATAAGAGGGTCACTCCTTTCCCCAGGGAGACCTAGACTGTTACGACCTGGGTAGTAGGAAGGTTTATCGTGAGGGTTCAAAGTTAATACATTCCTTAACTTCCAAATGCAAAACCTACTGCGCTTTATCGTAAAGGTACACAAGGGGTTTTCCTGGTGGCTCAGTGGTAACAAGTCTACCTGCCAAGGTAGGAGACACAGGTTCGATCCCTGATCCGGGAAGATCCCACGCACCATGAAGCAACTAAGCCCCCACACCACAACGACTGAGCCTAGAGCCCAGAACCGAGCTCGCCAGCTGCAGCTCCTAAGCCTGTGCTCCATAGGAGAAGCCACCACAGGGAGAAGCCGCGGAGTAGCCCCCGCCCCCGGCAACTAGAGAAAAGCCCGCACGGCAATGGCACCTCGTACAGCCCAAACTAAACAAAGAAAAAATTTAACAAGTGAACAGGAAAGATCAACCCTTAAGAAATGTGCGTTGGGGCTAGGTTCCAACCACAACCTCGCCCCTGCTTCCTGTTTTATACTTAAAAAATAATCAACTCGGTGGAGGATGTGAACTGATCACATTGCGGTGTCTTCTCTGCCTCTCGGTTCTTTGCTGATTAACCCAAGAGTCTGTCTCACCACAGCTAATTTACTTCCCTGTTGACACTCTAGTTACCTCACCACATCCTCTTCAATGATCCCATTGCTCGAGCCACCTTTTAATGGTTGAGATGAGACTGATGACGCTTTTGAAATGTGCTTTTTCTTTTGTTTTAAAGGGGATAGGAAGACACTGGAGGGTTTTGAACCAGAAAAAAGAAAAAGTTGGTACAATCTAATATATGGTTTTAGCAAATCACTCCGGCTCCCTCATGATAAATGGCCTAAGATGTTATCAGCCTAAGGCACTGCATTACTGCAGACACAGGTGCTGGTGGCTGGCCTCGCTTGGGTCCAGGGGAGGTGGCAAGCAGCAGTCATATTTGGTATATGTCTTCAAGACAGAGGCAGCAAACCCCACTGATGGCTTGAATGTGGGGCTTCCGGAGTCAAAGCTATCCCCCAGTACGTGCCCACTTGGTAAATGAGCGTATTGTTGGCTAAAGTGGGGAGCAGGGAACATCAGCAGGAAAAATCATGAGTTAGCTCTTCTTCCAGACATTTCAAATGGAATATTTCTTTTAGACATCCAAGTATGATGTCAAGGTGCCTGAGTCTAGAGCTCAGGACAGGACATCTGAGAGTCTGCATCTTATGAGGCAATTAAAGATCAGGACTAGATGAGGCCACCTAGGGAGAAAATGAGGACTTGAGTTAGAGCAAACTTCAGGAGATGGTGAAGGCAGGGAAGCCTGGCATGCTGCAGGCCGCGGGGTCACAGAGAGTCAGACACGGCTTAGTGATGGAACAGCAAAAACAGCAAGGGAGAAAAGACACAGAAGAGAAGAGTTCTTAAGGCAGAGCCCACAGGATCCCAAAGCTTAGAAACTGGGAAAAAAGAGAAAAAGAGGACAACAACGGTTTCTAGATAGCATAACAGAAAAGAACCCATGTGAGTTTCATTTTTCTTTTCCTCTAAAAATGGGGTACTGTGTGGAAAAGCAGACGCTGCAAGACACTTGTGACTCATGCAAATAAAACAGGTCCAAGGGAACATCCAGCCAGCGCATCCTCACTGCAGGAGCTCAGCGCTCAGGGTGTGTGCGTGCATGCGCCACAAAGACACAAGGACCTGACCCACAGACGCGGAGCTCAACCTCCCTGGGCACGTTTTTCCACCTCTAATCACACAGAAATGAAAACACACAATCCCTGGCAACCTATTCTAAAGATAACCAGGCTGTTTAACTTTCCTGCAAGATCAATTTGACATTTTAATTATGTGTAAAAGTTCAACCAAATATATTACTATCGAATATTTTGACAAGGTTTTTCATCCTATGTTCTCACTGAGACTCTAGGAGCCCACCGCTCGACTGTAATTACATAAAATGAGAAAATGGGTGGGCCATCTGTCCACTGAATAATTGGACAGAAGCCTTGGGTTTCTGAGCTCCGGCCTCTTTGAAGAATGGGTTCGTTATCTATGGCTGCATAAAGAACTGCCCCATGCTTAAAACAGCGTTTATCGCCCAATGACCCCACAGTGTATGTGAGCCAAGGATCCGCATGTGCATCAGCTTGGTGCCTCTGACTCCAGGTCTCTCAAAAGCCTGAGCCAAGGTTCAGCCGGGGGAGGATCCACTCGCAAGCTCTCTCACATGGACGTTGGTGGCCTCAGCCCTGACTGTTAGCCAGAGACACGGATTCCTCACGTCTGGACCTCCCTGTAGGGCAGCTCACAGCCTGGGAGCTGGCTTCCCTCAAGCAAGAGACAGCCAGTGTCCTTGCAGCCTGATCTTGGAAATGACAGCCCGTCGCTTCCATCTTCTGTGTGTTAGAAGCCCGCTGTGAAGTCCAGCCCACACTCGGCAGTGGGGATGCTGCAAAGTGGGTACGATGCGTCCCCCGGAGAGGCTGCTCCCAGCCCACAGCCCAGGGAGCTGCGCTTCGTGACACAGAGCTGAAAGACCGTGCGTCTCGGACGCGGATGTGCAGCTACTCCGTAACCACCTTTGGGCTCTGCGCTGTGCACGTCTGGAAACGGGTCGACAATGGGGAATCGCAGCGCTGCGTTTCCCGTTGCCGGATCCTTCCTCCTTCTCATCTCTGCGCAACGCCTTTCAACTGAGCAGCCGCCGCGGAGCAGGGACGGGAACTTGGCAGTGTAGGTTATCTTAATGAACACTTTAAACGGAGTCTTCACCATCTGTTCTTTCTCCTAATTACAAACCTACACTCATTTGCAGTTGCATCATTAAAAGTGAAATTCTGGCGAAGTGCTCTAAATGCCTGTCGAGCTTGTATTCTTGGCTCTATACTAATTTTCTCAGCGGTGATATCCTGAAGTCCAAGGCTTCTCATTTGAGGCAAGCACACAGAAAACAATATTTCTGTATATACAGTATTCACATGTATGGATTCCTGTCTTAATTTTCTTCTCTCTATCTCTGAAACTCTCTGATTGCAAACAGGAATTTTCTTTAAGAAGGATTTTACATTTCAAATTCCCCAAATGTCTTTGGTAATTTTAGCTTGCTTTAGGGCTAAGGGAAGGATTTAAACAGAAGCCCTTTAAACAAGAATTAAACTCATTTGCACAATTTAGACCTCCAGATTTCTCCTGTGAGTGGATGAGGCATTTTGCAGAGTTTAACTCTGCAAACATTGTTTTCCTTCTTTGCATCCCCCCCTCCCCAAGGAATTATTCATCAAGATGAACTCTCAGGCAAATCAAGCAGTACCAAGAGATATGATATGTAGCTTTTAAAATAATCTGCTCATATTAAAAGATAGTAGGTGGTTTTGCATCTCAAAGGAGGCTGAATTTAAGAAAGGACAGATGCCAGTCATTAAGACCACTGACGTTTCTGCATTGAAAGCAGACAGGCATTGCAGACCTTCTGAATATGCATGACCCACAAAAGAGCAGTCCCCCTCCACACACACACACACACACACACACACACACACACACCGAAATACTCTCAGACAGCCCTCTGCCTTCACTGAATGCAGGGAAGCACAGCTTAAGACCTGCCCCACCCACTAGGTGCTGGTGATGGGTGTCCTCTGCCAGTTGGCACAGTTTTGCCAAAGAAATGTATCAGTTCAGCTCAGTCTCTCAGTTGTGTCTGACTCTTTGCGACCCCATGGGCTGCAGCACACCAGGCCTCCCTGTCCATCACCAACTCCTGGAGCTTACTCACACTCATGTCCATTGAGTGATGCCATCCAACCGTCTCATCCTCTGTCATCCCCTCCTCCTCCCACCTTCAATCTTTCCTAGCATCAGGGCCTCTTCAAATGAGTCAGCTCTTTGCATCAGGTGGCCAAAGTACTGGAGCTTCAGCTTCAGCATCAGTCCTTCCAATGCATACTCAGAATTGATCTCCTTTAGGATGGACTGGTTGGATCTCCTTGCAGTCCAAGGGACTCTCAAGAGTCTTCTCCAACACCACAGTTCAAAAGCATCAATTCTTCAGTGCTCAGCTCTCTGTCGAGTCCAATTCTCACATCCATACATGACCACTGGAGAAACCAAGCATGTATAACTGTGCCTAGAAACCTCAATCACGTGGTCCATTGCCTTCTTTAAAACTGATGTCTTTGTTTGTGGCCGCCCGGGTCTTTGTCGCTGTGCTCGGGTTTTTTCTAGCTACAGCGAGCAGGGGCCCCTCTTGGCCACAATGCACAGGCTTCTCACGCTGGTGGCTTCTCTTGTTGCAGGGCACAGGGTCTAGTATCTGCAGGATGCTGGCTCTAGAGCAGAGGCTCGGCAGCTGTGGCACATGGGCTCAGCTGCCCCACAGCCTGTGGGATCTTCCCAGATGGGGGTGGAACTCATGCCCCTTGCATTGGCAGGCAGATTCTTAACCACTGGGCCACCAGGAAAGTCCAGGTCCAGTGCCTTTGCTCAAGTCAGCAGACGTTTCCAATCAGAAGGGTAGACACATGGGCACTGGTCAGCACCTGGTTGGCTGAGTCTGTGCTTAAGGCTGTTCAGGCTGTTTCCTTGGATTCTCCACCTTGGGGACTGTAGAGGCCGTAAGATTCCTGGAGCTGCGATTATCCCTGTCCTACAGAATTGCACCAGACCCCAAAAGCAGGGGTGACAAGTGACTCTTGGGGAGAATGATGGTGGAGAAAGAGGTCTTGGGATTCCATGCATACCCAAGGCTCTAAGGATTTCCCTATCGGCCTGATTTGCCCAAATCCCCCACTTTTAATGATGTCATCCCATTACAGAAAACCATACTGTCCTAACGTTCTCAGCCCAGGCCCTTTGCCTGCTCCAAAAACCACCCCCTGTCCTGCTGAACTCTGCAAGGAGAACGAGTCCCTTACAATTTCAGCAGCATCTGATTTTGCTAAAGTCTGCCTAGAAAATAGTTTCACAAAAACTGCTGGTTAAAGGCTTCTACATTTCCTGTCATTCTAAGATTCTGGGGTTTTAAAACGTGAGTCTTCAAATGCAGCACAGTACTGAGTGCAGGTATAGCCGGAGAATGTTTCAGTGGAAGAACCTTCCAGAAAGAGCATTTGCTGGACAGATGCTAACTAGAGGTGAAGTCTTCTTAGAGCAAGAGAAGGTCAGTGAGTCTCCCAGAATTTTTACTTGACTTCTCTCCACTCTGGGTGCTGGCCCTGCCTGATTCCGGGTCCCAGGTCTGAGGATGGGGCCCCCCTCTCAGTGGTGGCCAGGAAGCCCCAAAGTTCTTTATGCAGATGCAGCCCTCCAAGCAGCCCTCAGTGTCTCCAGCATCTGCAACAACCACCAGGTCCAAGCACTCGTAGATGCGGGCACCTAAGGAAGAGACGGCCTCTCCCAGGAGCTGGGGAGCTCTGCTGTTCCGCAATGAAGTCTCCCTCCCAGGGCTGTTCCGAGTGCTTTCCTCATACGCGCGCACATCATTGCACTACTGAGCGTTTCCAGTTACCTTTGTCTGGGCATGCTACCCTCCCCCCAGATAAGGAAACAAACTTGAAATAATTACCTCCATAATAATGAGGCTTATAAGACCCATATTCCCTAGAGAGAGGAGAACATTTTAAGATGCAAACAAAAAAGATTACAGTGACTCATCTCACATTTATATGACATATTCCTCGTTCTGTATGAACTGCCCTCGTCTTTGCAGTAAACCATTCACTCAGTTAAAGATAGCCATCTGATCATTGTCACATGTAAGGTCCATGCAGAGCATACTTCCTACAAGTGGCTGAAATACGAAAGCTGCGGACGCTGCAGACTGTCCTTCCAGTTCTTCTCCAAGTATCAAAAATAAATGTAAATATTGAGAAGCTTTAAAATTTGCTCACATAAGCCATAATAACAGATTTTTTTAAGTTACATCATCTCTGCAAGACCAGAAATATAAGACTTGGGGTGTGTTCGGGAGACTGTGGAACCTGTACTCTTTGTTATGAATTGCAGAGGCATTATTTCCACCTGGGAACATGGGAAGAATGGGGGCAGGTTTGGAGAAGCTGACACTGCCAATAGCTGTTCAAACCCAGGCTGCTTTGCTCCTTTGCTCTCGTTTTGTGCCAGGGAAGGCAGCCTGGGAAGCATTCAGAGTGACCGGAACCTGGCGGAAGAGGGTGGAAGACCAATTAGGAGCCAATTTGAAATGGCAGGCATCACCAGTTTCTGCGAGTCGGGCATGCATGCAGTGAAATAAATTTTTTTCTGAACTTTCCTTAGAAGATTTGAAAAGTATTATTGTGGCGCCCGGGTCTTTGTCGCTGTGCTCGGGTTTTTTCTAGCTACAGCGAGCAGGGGCCCCTCTTGGCCACAATGCACAGGCTTCTCACGCTGGTGGCTTCTCTTGTTGCAGGGCACAGGGTCTAGTATCTGCAGGATGCTGGCTCTAGAGCAGAGGCTCGGCAGCTGTGGCACATGGGCTCAGCTGCCCCACAGCCTGTGGGATCTTCCCAGATGGGGGTGGAACTCATGCCCCTTGCATTGGCAGGCAGATTCTTAACCACTGGGCCACCAGGAAAGTCCAGGTCCAGTGCCTTTGCTCAAGTCAGCAGACGTTTCCAATCAGAAGGGTAGACACATGGGCACTGGTCAGCACCTGGTTGGCTGAGTCTGTGCTTAAGGCTGTTCAGGCTGTTTCCTTGGATTCTCCACCTTGGGGACTGTAGAGGCCGTAAGATTCCTGGAGCTGCGATTATCCCTGTCCTACAGAATTGCACCAGACCCCAAAAGCAGGGGTGACAAGTGACTCTTGGGGAGAATGATGGTGGAGAAAGAGGTCTTGGGATTCCATGCATACCCAAGGCTCTAAGGATTTCCCTATCGGCCTGATTTGCCCAAATCCCCCACTTTTAATGATGTCATCCCATTACAGAAAACCATACTGTCCTAACGTTCTCAGCCCAGGCCCTTTGCCTGCTCCAAAAACCACCCCCTGTCCTGCTGAACTCTGCAAGGAGAACGAGTCCCTTACAATTTCAGCAGCATCTGATTTTGCTAAAGTCTGCCTAGAAAATAGTTTCACAAAAACTGCTGGTTAAAGGCTTCTACATTTCCTGTCATTCTAAGATTCTGGGGTTTTAAAACGTGAGTCTTCAAATGCAGCACAGTACTGAGTGCAGGTATAGCCGGAGAATGTTTCAGTGGAAGAACCTTCCAGAAAGAGCATTTGCTGGACAGATGCTAACTAGAGGTGAAGTCTTCTTAGAGCAAGAGAAGGTCAGTGAGTCTCCCAGAATTTTTACTTGACTTCTCTCCACTCTGGGTGCGGCCCTGCCTGATTCCGGGTCCCAGGTCTGAGGATGGGGCCCCCCTCTCAGTGGTGGCCAGGAAGCCCCAAAGTTCTTTATGCAGATGCAGCCCTCCAAGCAGCCCTCAGTGTCTCCAGCATCTGCAACAACCACCAGGTCCAAGCACTCGTAGATGCGGGCACCTAAGGAAGAGACGGCCTCTCCCAGGAGCTGGGGAGCTCTGCTGTTCCGCAACGAAGTCTCCCTCCCAGGGCTGTTCCGAGTGCTTTCCTCATACGCGCGCACATCATTGCACTACTGAGCGTTTCCAGTTACCTTTGTCTGGGCATGCTACCCTCCCCCCAGATAAGGAAACAAACTTGAAATAATTACCTCCATAATAATGAGGCTTATAAGACCCATATTCCCTAGAGAGAGGAGAACATTTTAAGATGCAAACAAAAAAGATTACAGTGACTCATCTCACATTTATATGACATATTCCTCGTTCTGTATGAACTGCCCTCGTCTTTGCAGTAAACCATTCACTCAGTTAAAGATAGCCATCTGATCATTGTCACATGTAAGGTCCATGCAGAGCATACTTCCTACAAGTGGCTGAAATACGAAAGCTGCGGACGCTGCAGACTGTCCTTCCAGTTCTTCTCCAAGTATCAAAAATAAATGTAAATATTGAGAAGCTTTAAAATTTGCTCACATAAGCCATAATAACAGATTTTTTTAAGTTACATCATCTCTGCAAGACCAGAAATATAAGACTTGGGGTGTGTTCGGGAGACTGTGGAACCTGTACTCTTTGTTATGAATTGCAGAGGCATTATTTCCACCTGGGAACATGGGAAGAATGGGGGCAGGTTTGGAGAAGCTGACACTGCCAATAGCTGTTCAAACCCAGGCTGCTTTGCTCCTTTGCTCTCGTTTTGTGCCAGGGAAGGCAGCCTGGGAAGCATTCAGAGTGACCGGAACCTGGCGGAAGAGGGTGGAAGACCAATTAGGAGCCAATTTGAAATGGCAGGCATCACCAGTTTCTGCGAGTCGGGATGCATGCAGTGAAATAAATTTTTTTCTGAACTTTCCTTAGAAGATTTGAAAAGTATTGCTAAAAGCCAGAGGAATTCATAGCAATATGTAAATGGATGTGATTTCAACCACTCTTTTCATAACAGAGAAGAAGACCATTTCAGAAGGCCAGTGCATGGAGATCACTTATCTGGCGAGAGAAAGCGAAGAGGGTCTGAGTCCCTCCAGGGTGCACACTGAAATTCTTAAGTGTTCTTTTTTTGCATCAGATATGAAAATAAGAGAGCTTGAATGGAAGGTGATGGGTAACAATCCCATCATGGGGATGCTAGTGTCCTGGGAAAAGATCACACCCCAAAGGAGAGAGAGTGAGGAGGGGCGGTGGCCCACTGTGGCTCTATTCACACTTCTCTTATCAAGATCATCGTGTAACTGTGCGTGCTGGTCGTTCAATAGTGTCTGAGTCTTTGCGATCCCGTGGCCTGTCCCTGGAATTCTCCGGGCAAGAATACTGGAGTGGGTTCCCATTCCCTTCTCTAGAGGACTTCCCCACCCAGGAACTGAACCCAGGTCTCCCGCACTGCAGGCAGATTCCTTACCATCTGAGCCAGCAGGAAGCCCTGGTGTAAGCAGATCCCCCGTTCACGCACACATTCTAAATTAGGCTTGACGTCTCTCCTGCATGCTGCCATGTCTTACACGTCTTCTGTTTCTTTTATTTCCCCAAATCGCTTGAAAGCCACAACAAAGAGAAACTCTATAAATACTTATTGGCTAAGCAAACGAATGGTCTATGCCGAAAGGTCGATTAGACCTCTTGCAATTTGCTCGGAACTCTTGTTTTTACTCAGAACTCTTGTTATGGTGACAAGCAAGAAATCTTTAAATGAAATAAAAAGAAGGAATTCTTATGGGTAAAGAATGATGGAAATACTTCCTAGGAAGAAAAAATTTCCATGTTAACATTAGAAGCAGACTTCATTGCAACCTCTGAAACAAGAGGTTTGAATAAAGAGATGTTGATACGTACATAAGTTCTGCGTTTCTTTGCTTCTGTGTACTCTTACAGGTTAGTTCAATAACCAGCTTGGATCTTAAATACCTAAGAAATTATCTGTGTCTGTAGCATCCTCCCGATAGTTCATAGAGGTATTTAGCACTGCTTTTACAGAGTTTGTGTGAAGCTGAATGGAAGAAACTATCTGGGGTTTTAATTATGAGGAACACATCCTATAATTTAACATGAAGTTCAGAGATACGCTAGTTTTATTTACAGTTGTAGGTGTTTGATGGCGTTCATTTATGATCAGAGTTTTGGGATCGCTAATTGGGCTTACCCTGCTGTTATTAATAGCTCAGCCAGGACAAAACCCTGCGTTGTGCCTGCCAGTTGTACACCTGTGACATGCACAATAGAGAATGAGGTCATTTAGTCTTAGCTCTCTGTCTGGAGATGCTTCCTGGGGGTTGAGTAAAAATGGTTTCTAAACTGTCAGCTTATAGAATCAAACTTCTGCATTTTAATAAGTTGATTCAGAGAGCTGCCCAGACCTTGTTTTACTGAGGCCCATTTATCACTCCTACGAGCAATTATCATCACAGAGGGGCGATTTGACAGAATTTAAACTTTGGGATGAGGCCATCCGTGTTTGAAAGAGTCCTCCCTGAGCCGTCTCACCCCGCTGAGCAGTGCCGGCCACGTCCGGGATGCTCCCGGCAGTTAACAGCCGCTCCGTCCCCTGTGTTCTGCACAATAACGCTACCCAGAACACTCAAAATACCATCTGGCCATTTCTATGTCCTTTGTAACACAATGTGCTCTGGGTAGAGGATTGTTCCACATAATGAAAGTAGTTAGAGGTAATTTTGTGGCTTACTTTCTGAAGGATTTTCACAGGCACAGACCCTTTTGAATTATAGACAAAATACCCCAGATTCTGCCAGAGATTCTGCCAGAGAGCTGTCATCCTCACACATCTCAGAGCATTTGTTCTTGCCAGCAATGAATTAACGAGATGATTCCACTCATAATCGTTGAATACGATGAAATAAACACAGAGAATAAGAATGATGAGTGAGGGACTTCATTACAGAAGAAAAAACAGTTTCTGTGGTTTCAAAGCAAGGCCATCTTAGCAGATGAAACCGAAAGAGAGCTCTGGTTTGGCCAGCCTTCATGAACAGGGTGGAGGGTGAAAAGGCCAGCCTTAAACTAGACAGGATGGTCTGATCCACTAGTCATGGTCCTTTAGTACCGACCCCACCTCCCTGCTGCGCTGCACTGTGAGCTCCACTTAAGTCAGAGCTCTTGCCCTTTTCCTGCGCTTCTTCTGGCCACCTTATTGGGTCCATGATCTCGAGGAACAATTTGAAACCTTCCCCAGGTAATCCACGCGGCTTCATGCAAAGCTTGTTAAAATAGTAAATCTCTCTCTTATCCTGGAAGCGTGATGTTTCAGGGACTTCCTCCGGGGAGCATTGCACCACTGAAGTAAATACAGGCAAGATGCTCCAGGTGAAAGGCACTCGAGTGCCAGCTGCCTTCTAAGAAGCACTGCTTGGGAAAGTTCTTTCACTTCTCCAGACTTCTCTGTTCTCGTTCTCACGATCACAGAGGACCTTCTGACTTCAGGAACCCGTCATGCTCTGAATGTCAGGAGGCAAAGACATATACTAACAAATCTATATGCGGAAAGGTGGTACTGACGAAATTATTTGCACGGCAGCAGTGGAGATGCAGACATAGAGAACAGACTTATGGACACGGAGAGGCGGGAGGCAGGAGAGAGCGGGGTGTATGGAGACAGTGAAATGGAAACTTCCATCACCATGTGCACAGCGGACAGCCAGGGGGAATCTGCTCGACGGTTCAGGGAACTCAAACCGGGGCTCTGCAACCACCTAGAGGGGTGGGATGGGAAAGTGGCGGAGGAGGCGCAAGAGGGAGGGACACTTATATACCTGCGGCTGATTCATGTTGATGTTTGGCAGAAACCAACACTATACTGTAAATACGTGATTCCTCGATTTATTTATTTTTTAAATTTTATTTTTACTTTATTCTACTTTACAATACTGTATTGGTTTTGCCATACATTGACATGAATCAGCCATGGGTGTACACGAGCTCTGGGCAACCTACTTTTGATTTTATTATGTTATGGAGGACATGTGATCTTTCTATTTTCACTGAGTCTTCATCTAATTATTTTTAGTTGCAACTAGAAAGATACTTGGGGCTTCCCAGGTGGCTCAGTGGTAAAGAATCCACCTGCCAATGCAAGAGACACAGGTTTGATCCTTGGGTTGGGAAGATTTCCTGGAGAAGGAAAGGGCAACCCTCTCCAATACTCTTGCCTGGGAAATCCCATGGACACAGGAGCCTGGCGGGCTACAGTTCACGGAGTCGCAAGTGTCAGGCATAATGTAGAGACCAGGCCACTACCACAGACGGAAACTTGGGTAGGTAGGTGGATACACAGAAAGAAGGATAGATGGATGGATGAATAGAGAGAGAGACAGTTAGATGGATGCTAGGTGTCACAGGTAATGCAGACTGGACACAGGCAAAGTTCCTATCTTGAGGATCCCAGAGATAGAGCAAGAGGCTCTCAGGCTATCACGCGGCCATCTGCTTGGCAACACTGGTCCATACGAAAGCAAGTCTGTGGGTGTCCAGGCCAGGCCATGTGCGTGCACTTTGGGAATTCGAGGTGATGGGGGGGAATATGCGCTTCCACAGGTGACCTTTCCACCGGCGTGCTGCTTGGCAGAGCCACTTCTCCCCTGAAAACTCTTTCTTACGTGATTTCGAAGTAAATAAGTTGTTTTCTGAATTTATTAAACTATCTAATCATATATTAATTATTAAAAAGTCATAAAAGCTGGAAGAGTCTAAAATGGCAATTTAGTTTGTTTACCTGCCTCCAGGCAGGACTTACACAAACCAACAGAGATACTTGGTATCCTGCCAAATGCCTATTTTGTGGTCCAAGCAATTAATTTTTTCCTAATTAGTGGTGTTAGCCTAAGACTCGTTTCTTATAATTAATGAGGACAGTTGCCAGTGCGGCTGTTCTCGTATCACATTCAGCACATGGAATCCATCAGGACGGCTCACCACCTTACCCTGAGCTGTGCCACCTCTAAGCAACCACATGCAGCTTCTCTGAGCCTGGTGAGCACCTGTTACAGTGGGGAAAAAGAAATCATCTTAAATATGCAGAATTCAGCTTCGTCGTTGCTCTTAATTGCTGTCTTTAGAAAGCCTTTCCTGTGCCTATATCATATCAATTATGCCCAGAGAAGCAAAAATAAGGAGTTGTATCCTAGAAATTCGATCCACAAGAGAGAACAAGGTAATGTGTGTGTATATATAAAACAATACCAGTCCTCATTGTAGGAAACCGTCAATGTGTCCTTTATGTAACTATGTACATCAGTGTTCTAGTCTGAAATCAGCTGCTTATGCATCTTACTTTACTAAGATCTCTTGGTGAACATTGATACATCGAGATGATATTTAAAATCATGATGTGCTCAATCAGCCCAGCCAAATGCCAGTTACTTAGTTCCCATGTAAATTAGATATGGGTAGGTTTCTGCTGTTGGCAAGACCCATTATTTGAACACAGCAGCTCCACACGCCTGAGCATAAGCATCCAGGGCTCCCGATGTGTGTTTGCAGAGAACACAGGCGCGGAGGAGTTCTTTTCCAAATGTGAATGCCACACGGTGCCCTTAAATGCAAGACCTACTTAAGGAACAGTTTCTACAGATCTGTTCAGAATAGATTAGTGTACCACACCGTTTCTCCGAGGAAGCTCTTGCTAAGAGAAACTTGAAATAAACTAATTTAGCTGGAAGACCAAGCAGAAATGTAAAATGTCTGCTTCCCCCCTCCTCTCCTCCTCCTCTTTCCTCTTCTTCTTTGCTGTCTCCTTTTCCTTCCTTAAATATACAAAAAACAACCTCTAATGATTGTTTCTGGGCAAGATTCAAAATGAAGATTTGGCCAATATGCATCACCAGGAGGTTTCGGTGGAAACACTTTGTCTTAGTTAACAGTCCCTAACAGCCAGGTTCGTTCTAGAAGGCAAACCCTGAAATAATAACAACAGGAAAATAAACACATTCCAACACCCTTGAGTAGGATCAGAGCAGATTTATGTCAGCGCTGCTCCTCCGAGGGGCGGGTTTATTTCCCTGTGATGCACGTCTCCTATGAAAGGACCGTCATAAGCTTCTCTGCTCCTCTGCTAGCAGCTTGGAGACACTTAATCTGATGATACAGATCAAATTGTCTCCAAAAGAGGTTCAAATTATGTAGATTAACTACGGTGCAGACAGAATACAGATCCTCCGTCTCTTGACAAACCAAGCTGAACGCATCCAGGTTCTGTAAAATACGCTGCTATTAACCAGAGAGAGTGTGATGAGTTAAGGTGCCTCTTTCTCGCTGGGTGGGAAGGGAGGTGTTTCAGCATCTTACTGGAAAGGAGAGATGAAGGCTGTTTTCCTGCAACAGGGCAAACAAAGTCTTCTTGCAAATGGAAGCATTTAGTCGTTGTGTTTAAGACTCCTAGGTGAACGTATTTTAACTGTAGGAAATAGAGGGAAAAAAAAAGGCAAAGCAAACACAAAGCAGGGTAATGGAGTCACGGCCTCACTAAGAGGGCTTTCAGGGCAAGCAAGCATGTGACGGTCACAGCCCCCCGTGCTGACTGCAGATTTCAGCAATGTCTTCTTGTCCCCCTCTCTAAAGTGCACTCAGATGTGGGATCCGTTGTTCAGCTCTTCTTCCACAGCTTCTCGTAGGATGCCAGAGATCTGCAGAGATCCTGAAGACTGGCCCTGAATATGTAGAAACTTTAGTTTTAGACTTCAAATGTTTTAGAGATCTGTAGGTCCCTGATACAGGTCTTTGAGCCATGTCATCTTGCTCTAATCTTGAAAATACAGTAGAGTTACTGAGTCCAAGCTCGTTCTGCTGCACAACAGGCTGATGGATGGAGAGAGGAGGTGCTGGGGCAGAGAACAGTGGCTTTATTCAGAAGTCCAGCGCACCCAGAAGACGAGAGACCAGCGTCCTAAAGAGCGTCCTGCACAACAGGCTGATGGATGGAGAGAGGAGGTGCTGGGGCAGAGAACAGTGGCTTTATTCAGAAGTCCAGCGCACCCAGAAGACGAGAGACCAGCGTCCTAAAGAGCATCCTGCCTGACTTCGGATGCTAGTTTCTCTTACGTTACAAAGAGGGAGAGCTGAGGAGGTGCAGGGAAGAGGACAAGCTACCACGCATTTCTTGGTGCTGGATACGTTAATTTCTTTTTTTCTGCAGCGGTTTAAGGTGCGTCCAGTCAGGATGTTTCCTATGAGCTAAACAAAGCTTAACATTCAGGAATAGGAGGCAAGGTCCCTGGAGAGGCTCCATTACATAGACTTTAAGCTATAGGCAGCATTCCTTTAGTGACTAACTTGTAGCAAAAGCAATAAAATACAAGGGTTAAAGTGGAAGAAACAGACCCAGTATGGAGTGAGATTTGTTCTTCCCTATTGGCGTGCCACAGTCCATGGGGTTGCAGAAAGTCAGACATGACTTGATCACTGAACAGCAACAACAATTTACAGTGTTAGTGTCCTTAGATTGTGTGTGTGTGGTCGGGGGAATCTTGCCCAAGGATAAGGAAAAGTCCTGGTCCCTAAGGACCCTGGTGTTTCCACTTCACACCCAGACCACCCTGAGTTTGAGGCCAGTCTTTGGAATGTAGTACAGACTTGTACTTGTCAGGTTTGAAAACCAACAGTTGGAAGTTAGATCCACGGATTTATCAGAATTTGTATGTAGTGGGGTTGGGTGGCCTGGCTGATTGTGAACAGGACTTAATATAGAAGGTATTGGATTGGAAATTAGGAGTTCAGAATTCTGTTCTTTCTTTCAAACTAACTACCTTTTATGTCTCAATTTCTTAAAAGTTAAACTGAGTATGGTATGTATTCCAGTTACATCAGTTCAGTTCAGTTCAGTCACTCGGCCGTGTCTGTCTCTTTGTGACCCCATGGACTGACCCGCGCCAGGCTCCCCTGTCCATACCAGCTCCCAGAGTGTGCTCCGACTCTCAGTTATGTTAGTGGTGGCGACTAAGCAAAATATTCACAGTCTAAAAGCTGAGGATTGTGTTTGATTCAGTGGGAAGTGTTAGGGCTGAAGCCCAGGAGGCAGTATCTCAAGTGATCCTGAGAGACCTGCTCTGAGGCGGCCTGGCGGGAGCTGGGATACACAGGGATTTTGCAACAAAGGGCATGTAGTCTGAGCATCAAAAGATTATTGTTAATTTTAAAAGGCAGATAAGTTAAGGAATTCAGCACTTTTTCATGTCTGAGAAGATGCAAGAGTCTGGGCTCATTGTCAGTCCTTTGATCTGCACCTCAGCTGCCTTGGGCCAGTATCCTGCTTTCTCATCCTGACTGTCCTCAGGGCTCACCGTGGGGAGTGGTTGCAGGCTGGTGGCTGCTAGAGGGCAGGTATTTTTTCCTTCCTGAGTTCCTGTGGGGCCCACCAACTCACCATAGGCCGAGGCTGCAATATTTGTTGATGACTATGACACCCATTATTTACTCACATGGCAGGGAATATTCCATTTATCACATCCATCCACTAGTCTGGAGAAGGAAATGGCAACCCACTCCAGCAGTTTAAGCCTGGAGAATCCCATGGACAGAGGAGGCTGGCAGGCCACAGCCCATGGAGTTGCAAGAATCACACACGATTTAGCAACCAAACCACAACCAACACCATCCACTAATCTATCTATCTACACACCCACCCGCTAATTCATTCAAAACTACGCCCCTAAGCGGCAGCTGTTTCTTAAGCTACTTTTGTCCAGACACAATGTACTAGGCTTGTGTGCTCACTGAGAAAAGGTCCATGATCCCTGCAATTTCAAGCAAGGATGGCAGATGACAAACAGGAACACTGAAGAAAAGAGATTGAGAATAAGGGCAGCATCCACTATGAACAGTCCTGAGCATCAAAGCGCAACAGGTCCAAGAGAAGCTCCGGGCTAGTGCCCCGACCTCGGGAACGCTGGTTTACAGCAGCTTCTAACGATCTCTATTGTCAGCGAATAGAGAGGTCAATCAAAGTTAGGAAGAAGAACAGACTAATACATTCTAGAGACAACTCAAGGTTAATAATTTAAACTAAGTTCTAATGATTCTACCAGGTAAGGTCTTTAGAAGATACACAAATAAAGATATCTTCAATTAGCATCAGGTTACTTGCTGTGGTATGCACTGTATCTATTAGCCTTGCGATCTTATTTCTGTTATTAAATTTCCAGTACAATAGGGGGAATAAGGGCCACGACCCCTGAAAGATGTCCACACACTAATTCCAGGAACCTGCATGGATATGTTAGGATATGTTGCCAAAAGTAACAAAAGAATCTTTGCAGACACAACTGAGATTATGGGTTTTGAGAGGTGGGGGATTATCCTAGATTAGATGAGCGGATGGGATCCAAGCCCAACAACCCTTCAAAGCAAGGAAGTCAGGGAGACGCATCATGAGGGGCACTCGACCAGCACTGATGTCTTAGAGATGGAGGAGGTGGAGATGAGCCGAAGGATGAAGACAGCCTCACAGAGCTGGGAATGGTCTCCGCTGATGGGGAGCGGGAAAGCAAGACCTCAGTCCGACAACTTCAGGGAACTGAATTCTGCAGCCAGTCAGATAAACAAGTCCCCAGGCTCTACGAGAGATGGGAGGGGGTGAAAAAAGCAGGCTGTTGACACCTTGATTCTAGCCCGCAAGATCATTGTTGGAGTCTTGGCAACAGAAGCGCAAGATGATAAATTTATGATGCTTTAAGCTACTGAATCTGCAGTAATTTATTTATTTATTACCACAGTGATAGCAGCTTAATCAGCCTGGAAATCTAATGAGTGATTTTCTCTGTGATACTTCCTCTCCCACCACTGGTATAAAGAATTCACCTGCCCATGCAGGAGACTTGGGTTTGATCCCTGCATTGAGAAGATTCCCTGGAGAAGGAAATGACAACCCACTCCTGTATTCTTGCCTGGAGCATCCCATGAACAGAGCAGCCTGGCAGGCTAAGGTCCATGGGGTCACAAAGAGTCAGACACGACTTAGTGACAGAAAAACAATGCACACAGAGCTCTGGGTCCTTAGGTCACAGCTGCCTTCTGCCAAGTGTTTCCTCCACGACTCAGGAGAAAGTGGCCCCTCACTAGTCACTCCCTGCACGTGATTCTGCCAGTGCAAGCGACATCTTAAAAGGAGCCAAAGTCACCGCCAGTTCTACCACATAATGATTTCTTCTTTGCAGAAAACAACAGAAATTTGCTGAGGGACTCCCATGCAATCCAGAACCTCTTGGCTTTGGAATTTGTCTTTCATTATTAGCTTCCAGACTTCCAGTTTCTCCAAAAGCAAATGTTATAAATAGATAAAAGGAGACAGATTTCAACCTAACCCTCAGAAAGAATCTTAAACTGTGTTTTCAGAAACAAGTAAACTCAGGATATCGCAGCAGCAATAAAAAGTCCAGTTGCCTGCATTTCAGGGTCACAAAGGGCTTCACAGGTGGCGCTAGTGGTAACGAACCCTCCTGCCAGTGCCAGAGATGCAAGAGATGCAGGTTTCTGAACCCTGGATCAGGCAGAGCCCCTGGAGGAGGACATGGCAACCCACTCCAATACTCTTGCCTGGGAAATCTCATGGACAGTGGAGCCTGGTGGGTTATAGTCCAGGGTGTTGCAAAGAGCTGGACATGACTGAGTGACTTAACAACAGCAAATATATACACATATGTATCTATATTCTGGAAAGGCCAAGAGAGGCTAACTCAGGGAGGAGAGGAGGGTTGAGAAGGAAGTAGATGCTCAGCTCACCTGCGTGTCCACACACCTGCTCTGGGCAGCGAGGCGCCACCTGCGAGCCCGGCCTCGGGTCTGAGAGGCTGTGGGCCTGGGCACCTTCCTTCCCCAGCCTGGCAGGTGAGCTACATCCTTTGGCAGCTCCAACCTGCTAGCAACATGCTAATGATCTTGAAGCCACACCTGTCTGTTTCTAATTACTCAGCTCCCACCCTGCCCTCCACCTGTGTGTTTATAAACCTCCTGTATTTCCTCTAGGGAGGGGCAGAGTGTAAACATTTTATTTTTGCAATCCAGATATTCACTGTTTTCCATAACTGAGTTTATAAAACATCCCTTTTCACCTCTTCGAAACCTGGGAGAGGATGGATCTATGTGTTTATATTTTAGAAACCACCCTGGCAAGAGGCAAAGAGCTGACACTTCTTGAATTTCATTACACTTGATTATGTAATCATCTAATCTCATTAGTAAGCTTAATAATTCTTCCTCCTCCCTTCACTGTTCACTCCATAAGGCAAGCAAATCATGTGCTTATAATCTTAATGTAATGTCAATGATTTCAATTTCAATAAAATTACCATTTCAATTGTATTCTCAGTTAAAACAATTGGGTGCCGTGGCCAATTCTGTGAAGCATGCAAGGATTTCAGACTTCAGCAGCAATAGTTAGGAATGATGAATAGGTCGCATAAACCCTCATCCTCTGTCTGGTGATTCGAGGTTCTTCTGGGATGTGCTTTCATGAAGAAGGCAGGAAAGGAGATGAAATGGGCATCGATACCCTTCCATTCTACCAGCTCTCTACCCCTCCTCCTCAGGGGGCAACCCAGGCAGCAAACCGATGACCTCAGTGATGTTCTCCGGAGCGCCTCGCTGCTGTCAAGATGAGTCTGAGCTGAAGGGTTCCCTAAGGAAACACTGAGATGCAAAACCATACCATTGCTGGCCACTGTGCCAGTCACCTGGGGATAATGAATAAACCATCTCCTATTCAAAAAGAAAATGAAGAGAAAATGCGTTCAAGCCACTATGGAGACACTTTCTACCCTTCTCGGAGCACACTGATGTGCGACCACAGTCCAGGAATCATAACTTATCAAAAAGAGCCAGGAATATATACAGCCAGTCTGAAGACCGCAAATTGCTGTGAAAACCCACAGCCATGAAGAACAGGGAGGAATGGATCACAGTACTCGGGTTCTCCTTTCCATAGCAAAGCCAATAATGTGTGGTTTAACATCAAATGCCCCAAGTTCACCAAGGGCATTAGTACTCATTAATAAATGGCATGGTGTTGAAATGTCTATAGCCCATTTTGAACTTCACATCAGATTTAGGTTCAATAATAAATGAACATTTGACCTCTGCTTTGAAGGCACAGAAAGTGATCTAGACCATATGAGCATCCATCTCCAAGAATACATTAAAAATTGATTCCCATTTCAAAACATTATTTTCGATAGTGGATGTTGTAGATGCTGTGTTTTTCTGCTGTTAGATTTCACACATAAATGTCATAAAGTTTCAGAAATTGCTCTTTTAAATGTTACTCCTCCTTAGGCAACCAGATACATTTCTTTTTAAAGTAGATTTTTTTTATTGGAAAACATTCATATTTTTAAGCTGTTCCGAATCTGCTGGAATTTCTGAATTTCACTTGTGAGCCGTGACTGATATTCAGAAACCTTTGCTGGGTTTTCAGGATGCATTTGGCTTTCATCACCAGGCACTCTGCTTCACAATCAACCGAAATGAGACGACGTGAAGCTGAGTTGGTGCATCAGCATTCCAGCCTGCAAACGGCTCCTGGACTTCCCCTTTTCCAAGTATCCAACCTGAGGCCAGAGAAACACGCTGGCCCTATCTGTACACCACGGTTGCTTTCTAAACCAGACTGGAGCCTTCAGGTCTGAGAAGCATAGATGTTCCCATGGCAACTGGGATGGATGGTTTGAGAAAACACAGGACTGATGGGAAAGCCCAGGATGAAGGGCACTGGGAGAGCATCCGCCGTCCAGCATGACTGGTCTGGGCCCCGGGCGTGTGCACACATTCACCTGTCCCCTTCATTCCCGCTTGCTTTCATCCTTACTCCTGAGTGTTTCTTAAGTCTGAATTTATCCAAATCATTCTAACATGATCCATCTTTTCAACCATACAGGAAGGAATATGGACAGCCCACCCTCACCCCCAGAACTGGTTCATTTATTCTTTCTTCATTCAGCTGTTCATCCAGACACACAGCTTACATATTCCCTCCGTGCCTGTTTACTGAGCATCTGCTGTGTGAGTGTGGCATTGTCTTAGATGCTGGGGAAACAGCAGTGCCCAAGCAGGTTCACGTTCTTGCTGTTTATCAGCCCATGTGCATAGGCGCTGAGTGTTATGGAAACTAATAAAGCGTGGAAGACAGAAATGGCTAGGAAGGGTGTGGAGTCAGCTTCCAAAGGGGTAGGCTGGGACAGGCAGTACACACAGGCGAGGAAGCTATACGAAGAGGGTGTGAAATTACCCTAAAGGGTCGGAAGACCAGTGCTTGGTGTTCACACCGAGCTAGGAAGGGCACTTATCTCCGCCAAGTAGACTCCAGAGCCACATGGCACCAGTGATAGAACTTCCAGAGCACAGGAGGGGTGGCCAGGAAGAGTATTTGAAAGAATAATGCCCCAAAGTTTTCAAAATTTAATAAAACTGCAATTCACAGGTTTGAGAGGTTCGATGACTCTCAAGCAAGTTACACGAAGGCACGTAATACCCAGCTTGCTCAAAACGGCAATGAAGGCAACATTTGAAAAGCACCAGAGAAGGAATCATCACAATAAATGAAAAGCTACAGTTACGAATGTCAGTGAGCTTCTTATCAGAAACAGCGTGAGTGAGAAGATAGTGGAACATCTTCAGTGTTCTGGAAGGAAACAAGGAGCTAAGCACTTTTCGAGGGGCTGTACCACGCAAAACATATTTCAGAAACAGAGGAGAGCTTTCTGTTGTCCACAGAAGCTGGGAGAATTCATGACAAGCAGATACACACTACAAAAAGGGCTCAACACATGTTTTAGGAGGAGCAGAGATAAAGCCAGATAGAAATAGGAATGCACAAGCAGGAAAAAAGAAATGATAACTTCCTGTCTAAGTGTATAATGTATCTCCCCCTTATTATTCAAGTCTCTACAGAAGATGATTGATTCTCTCAATAAGAGTAGCAGCAATGTAGTGTGGAGTGTGTGCCGTGGGAAAGTAAAGCATACGGTACTCATGGCGCCGGTGTTGGGGGGCAAAAATGACGGCAGGAACTGTGGCGAGGTTCTTGCAGGGTGTTAGAACACCAGCTGAAGGAAGTGAAATGACGAGCTAAAGTGTATACTCTGGCCACATGATGCGAAGCTGACTCACTGCAGAAGACCCTGATGCTGGAAAAGACTGAAGGCGGGAGCAGAGAAAAATGACAGAGGATGAGGTGGCTGGATGGCATCACTGACTCAATGGACATGAGTTTAGGTAAACTCCAGGAGTTGGTGATGGACAGGGAGGCCCGGCCTCCTGCAGTCCATGGGGTCACAGAAAGTCAGACACGACTGAGTGACTGAACTGAACTGCAAAGTGTATACTACCAGTCTGATTAGTTATAGCTAATAAGGAAATACAGTGCAATCAACAAAAAGTACTCAGGTATTTCAAAAGATGGCAGAAAACGAGAGAAAAGAGAACCAAGAGCAGATGGGAGAAATGAAAAGCGAATAGCAAGATAACAGATTTCATCTTAACTATATCAATGATCTCATCAATACAAATGGTCTAAGCATCTTATTTCAAAGATGGATTGTCAAAGTGAATTTAAAAAGCAAGACTCAACTACATGTTATCTACAAGAAAAAAGCTTTAAGAAGACAAAAGAGGGTAAAAAGTAAAAATATGGAAATATGTATACAATGCTAACACCAATAAAAAAAATAGGGATGGCTATATTGATATCAGAAGAAGCAGGTTTTAGAGTAAAGAATGTCATAATGTGTAAATAAAATCATTTCACAAATATGAAAAGGGTCTGTTGATTAAGATGGCATGTTAATTCTAAATGTTTATGCATCTAATAGCAGTATTTCAAAAGACATGAAATAAAATATATTAGGGTTATAAGAAAAACAAAGAAAAACACAATTATAGTCACAGACTTTAATAGCACTTTCTTAGTTCCTATAGTTCATACAAACAATGGGCTTCCCTGATGGCTCAGCTGGTAAAGAATCTGCCTGCAATGAGGGAGACCTGGGTTCGATCCCTGAGTTGGAAAGAAACCCTGGAGAAGGGAATGGCTACCCACTCCATGGACTGTATAGTCCATGGGGTCAGAAAGAGTCGGACATGACCGAGGGACTTTCACTTTCATACAAACGATAGACATAAAATCAGCTATGATAGAAGATTTGAACAAAATTATCAACCAATTAGCATAATTGACCTTTACAGACCATTCCAGCCCACAATAGCAGAACATGGGCCTTTACCAGGACGGATCACATTCTGGGCCATGAAACAAGTCTCAAGCAAAGATTTAAGTCCTTCCAGAGTTGTTCTCTGGCCACTGTGGAATTAATTTTGAAACCATAATGGAAAGACCTAAAGTATGTGAGAACACCAACTCCTTGGATACTTAGTGGACGAACATGCAGAACTGAAGATGTAGGAACCAAAGCTGCCAGCTAGAGGCCTGTCTGCCATGTCCATGCGGGGCCGAGAAGGGAAACGTGGCTAGCGCGTAGGGAGAAGAGAAGTAAAAATAATACCTGAGAAGTAGTGGAATGAAGTTTTCCAGGTGGCACAAAGAATCCGCCTGGCAATGAAAGACGTAGGTTCGATCCCTGGGTCAGGAAGATCCCCTGGAGGAGAGCACGGCAACTCACTCCAGTATTCTTGCCTGGAAAATCCTTCCAGGCTACAGTCCGTGGAGTCACAAAGAGTTGGACACGACTGAGCGTGCACTGAGAGTGGAGGTAGATTTGTAAGGCTTTCTGAAACTAAGTGTGAACTTATTCTGATCGAGATGAAAGCTACTACAAGGTTTTACGTAGAAGAGTTAAATGATCCCTCCAGCTACTGCACGGATGATAGAAATAGGATAGTATTGAGTGGATAAGAGAACAGATGCAGGAAAACAAGTCAGGAAGCTTTTACAATAAGCCAGAGGACAGGAACAAAGACCAAGGTGTCAACAGGAAGGGGTCACCTTCTAGGTATATCGAGGAGGCAGAGTCACAAGGCTTTTCTAGATTAACAATAGGGAGTGAGTAAAGCCAAAACTGACTTCAGTATCCTTGACCTGAGCAACCTCACGGGCAGAACTGTCACTTCGCAAGGCAGGGAAGACGGTGGTGGGAGTCTGGCGAGGTGGGAGCAAAGAGGGTTGGGTGCCTGATGTTGTTCACGTCAAGACGAATGGTCAGGTCCAAGATTTTATAGATTTCCTAAAGAAGTGCCCAAAGTGTCTTCAAATTAGAGGTGAAGTCTTCAAGCTGTCTGGCTATAGGTACGTAAGAGTACAGGAGGGTTCTAAGAGGTGGGGAAATCAAACCTGCTAATCTGAAGGGATAAAGAGGAACCAGTAGAGCACCCTGGGAGGGGAGGAAGGCTCTCGAGCGCAGAGCCCGGGGCCAAGAGGAGGACGTGGAGGGAAGAGCAGAGGGCTGAGAACTGTGTCACACACCGCTGGGTCCAGCTGGGTGGGCGTCGTGTGTGTGGTGTGCAAAGTGCAGAGTCAGAGATCTGCTGTGGAATCCTGGTACGCCTCTTAGTATCTGTGTGCAAAGGTGAAGGGCACGCTCCCCCAGAAAACAGAAATGACTGATGTCCCTGGAGCATTGCAAGCACATCCAGATACATAGGTATCCAGTCCCCTGTTCCTTCTGCTTCCTGCAGAGGGAAGAATGCCCATGTGATGTCTCTTGGCCAACGCAATATGACACGTTTTTGGAAGCAACTGAAGGCTGTTTTGTGGCTTTCCATGTCCTCTCCCCCGCTCCAGTGACTAGGAAAGCAGGTGTGCAGACAGGAACCGCACAGTAGTGGAGCGGGTCTGGACCGTAGTCTGACTCGTGGCAGAAGCAGCTTTGACAAGCTGACTGGACCCCTGTGGCTGCGCCGGCAGCAAGAGTTGACCTCAGGTTTGCTGCTGCTGGTTACTCTAGCAAAATCCTGCCCTTTCCCGAAAGGTGTAATAGCTCACAGGATTAAATAAAGAAGGGCTTGGAAAATGCCCAGCATGGACCCACGGATGGGATCTCATCCCTCAGAATATTTTGAAGACCTCATGGTTTTATTTAATGACTCCCAGGGCTTTTCCAGGACTTCTGAGCCATTGAATCAGTGCGCGTATGTGACCTGGATGGGCAGTCTCTGAGAATGCCCCTCGCTTCCGCCTGGAAGTCAGCCCTGTGCCGGCACGCTCAGTAGCTAAGTCCGGTCCTTCTCCGAGTGACTCCAGGGACCGCAGCCCGCCAGGCTCCTCTGTCCCTGGGATTCCCCAGGCACGAACACTGGAGTGGGTTGCCATTCCTCCCCCAGGGGACCTTCCCGACCCAGGGGTCACACCCACTGCTCTTGCATCTCCTGCGTTGGCAGGCAGATTCTTCACCACAGCACCACCCGGGAAGCCCCTCAGTCAGTGCTAGCAGACACCAAGCGTCAGACCCCTCCAGGCAGAGCAGCACAGCGCAGCAGGACGAGCAGCCTCTCAGGCCTGCCTGCAGGCCCCCCAGGCTCCCCCACCGCGGGGGCTTCTGGGGCAGAGGGTGGGTGTGCCTCCCTCATCCTCCCCTCTGGGTCTCACCACCCACAACTGAACACTACTGAACACATACACACACACATACCACATAAACACACACACACACAGAGATACACTGTTACATACACACACACATACCACATAAACACACACACATATACTTTTACATATACACACATACTCTTACATACACACACACACACTCCACATATTCTTACATACACACACACACACACCCTCCACATACTCTTACATATACACACACATATACCCCACATAGTCTTATGTATACACACCTCCCACATACTCTTACATATATGTACACATACACCACATACTCTTACACACACACACACACACCCTCCACATACTCTTACATACACACACTCACACACACCACATACTCTTACATACACACATGCACTCACACTGCTCGTAATGCCTTAATGCCTCAGCAAGCTCTCAGCTCCCCTTGGCTGACTTGGATGTGCCCTTCAGGACGTGATCTGCCCTTCAGGCAGAAGTGGCTTGGAGGGCTGGCAGCCCCACCACCCAGAGGCCCCGGCCTGGGAGGCCCTACGACAGAGACTCAGGTATGACTCGCGTCTGGAACCAAACCTCTGAGCTGCTCAGTCTGATGGCCCTGGCCGTCTGCTCCCCACTAGCATGAAACAGAAGCAGTCAAGGACTTCTTAGCCTCATTGTCTTCTTTCTCTTAACTTTCTGTGCAAACAATGCATTTCTTTACTGAATCTACATTTAAATCATAGGTGAGTCTATCAGTGAATGACCTAACGTGGAGAAACTAGCAAGATTATTTTTTAAAGCATAAGGGAAACCTCCCATAGCTTTGCACCATAAATAAATGGCCTTTGAATGTGTCCATTTTAATAATGTGGTTTTTTTTTTTTTAATGTCATGCTGGAATATAGTTGAGTGTGGCTTCCCAGGTGGCTCAGTGGTAAAGAATTTGCCTGCCATACAGGAGATGCAGTTTCAGCTCCTGGGCCAGGAAGATCCCTGGAGAAGGAAATGGAACCTCACTCCAGTAATCTTGCCTGAGAAATCCCGTGGACAGGAGAACCTGGCAGCCCATTAGGTTGCACAAGAGTTGGACTTGACTTAGTGACTAAATAGCAAAAACAGTTGCTTAACAATGTCATAAAGATTTCCAGGTGGCTCAGTGGTAAAGAACCTTTCTGCCAAGGCAGGTTTGCTGCTTGTAAGAAAAGCTATGACAAACCTAGACAGAGTATTAGAAAGCAGAGACATCACTTTGCCCACAAAGGTCCCTATAGTCAAAGCCATGGTTTTCCCAGTAGTCACGTATGGATGCGAGAGTTGAACCATAAAGAAGGCTGAGCACGAAGAGCTAATGCTTTTGAACTGTGATGTTGGAGAAGACTCTTGAGAATCCTTTGGATTGCAAGGAGATCCAACCAGTCCATCCTAAAAGAAATCAGTCTTGAATATTCATTAGAAGGACTGATGCTGAAGCTGAAGTTCCGATACTTTGGCCACCTGATGTGAAGATCTGACTCATTGGAAAAGACCCTGATGCTGGGAAAGATTGAGGGCAGGAGGAGAAGGGAATGACAGAGGATGAGATGGTTGGATGGCATCATCGACTCAAGGGACATGAATTTGAGCAAACTCTGGGAGACAGTGAAGGACGGGAAGTGTGGCATGCTGAAGTCCATGGGGTTGCAAAGCGTTGGACACGACTGAATGATTGGACAGCAACAGTGTTTGCCAGTTTTGGGGTAGTATACATGTATGTGTATCTACTCTTTTTCAAATTCCTTTCCTGTTCAGGTTGTTACACAGTACTGAGCAGAGCTCCCTGTGCTATACAATAGTTCTTGTTGGTGATCTGTTTTAAATGCAGCAGTGTGCACTTGTCCATCCCAAACTCCCAATCTATCCTTCCCCACACTTTACCTCTGGCAACCATACGCTCATTCTCTAGGTCTGTGAGCCTGTTTCTGTTTTGTAAATAAGTTCAGCAGCAACACGGATGGACCCGGAGATGATCAAACTATGTGAAATAAGTCAGAGAAAGGCAAACGATATTGCTTATATGTGGAATCTAAAAATATCAGCATCGTCTTCAAACTGCCTTTGCGAATGTCTCCCAGTTCACATCCTTTATGTGGCAACAATGAACGGAAGCACATCTACTTGTACTGGGCAAAGTTCCCTCCCAAGGGAGCGTGTGGGCTTGCAGACACACTGTGCTTACATCACGGTGAGTCTACGTTTGGATACACAGGGCCTGGCGCTCCAGCCAAGGGGGATTCATGCAGTCTGGAGAATATCAGCACAATTCCCGGCTCCGGGATGGATTCCCAGGGTGCTGCTCATTCAGTAAATCACAAGCAGGAGGAACCTAGTGCCGTCTCCACGTGTCTCTTCAAGGCTGTTCCTGAATAAGCCATTTAGGATAAGCCGCACGCTCAGTTTTACAACACGTATGTAGCATAGGTGAGGGGGCTGAGAAGTAGGATGAGAGCGTGAATCAAGGCTGTTATAAAGGTTCAGCACCTGGGGACCGTCTGCTCATGTGCATGATGTCGACACAGGCACGGCTGAGCTGTCTGTGGGCCTCGTTCAGCTCTGCTCTGGTGTGGTTTAAGGCCTGATGGATGGACAGGATAACCCAGAGCTCAACTCACCCAGGCCTCCTGGTCTGTTCCAGTGATGCTGTGCATCAGAACGCTGCTCGCTGATCTCCAGGACAGCTGGCTGGCTGCTCAAATTCCCAGGCAAAATGACTCTCTTTGTCCAAAATGGTTTGCTTAGGTTTTGCTTCTAGTTTTGCCCAGGCTGGATATATCTGTATATCTGCGGCCAGGTTTGGAGACCACTAAAAAACACAGTGTTAGAGTGAGGAATTGGCAAGCAAAAGCAAATCACTGGATGCATGCACACACACACAGAGACACACACTACACATCTTCTGCATGAAATTACTGGGAAGTTGCAGGGAACATAGTCATTGGATTATTTGGGCTTTCCAAACACTCTTTCACCAAATATTTATAAAGGATTCACTCTGTGTCTAACCTACTGGGAGGCAGGGGAGAGGCCAGTAAGAGGCAGATGAAGCCACGTTCCAGTGTTGGTTCTTTGGAACCAACCAAGTGTTCGGCCTCCGTCCAAGCCCCATGAGATGCCGATTTTCTGAGGTGACACATGGCCTTTAACTAATGACAGGACAAGGACATGTGGCCAAGGAACAGCTCTCTCTCTCCTTCACTGAAAGGAAGCAGCTCCAAATGGGGAGAGTCACAGGTGTGCACAGACTATCTGTCATCCTGGACATCTTCAAAACATTTTCACCATGTCCTGTCTTCTCTCCAGCCTTTTCTCATTACTAACATGGATCAGTGAACCCATTCCAGTTTGAAATAGAAATTGAAAAACAAGGATGTGAGTCTTGTTTAGGCTCTAAGGTAATGAAGGGATGGGATACTCCTAGATCACTTTCCCAGACACGCCCTGGGGGTTTGTTTCCAACTCTACAGTCTGAAAAGTGGAAAGAAAGATGGCATATTGGGTGCCGTGGAGTCCAGTCTTGTGTACAGTTAATCTGCATGGCAAATCACTGCTTCATTCACTCCCAGTTCCCAGATGCACAAAATAGTTGTTTGGGCAAGAGATCTTACAACTCTCTGTGGCAACCTTCCTAAAGTTACAGCAGATCCTGCTGCACCTGCATTACAAAAGGAAAGACGTTTTTATTCCGGAGAAATTTAATGGCCCGGTGGACAAAATGAAAAACCATCAGAGGTGGTGAAGTCATCATAGCATGTTGCTCTGCTGATGAAACTGTTATGATCCTTCCTGAAACTTAGAAAATATTCTAGATATGATTGCTTAAAAAAGAAAACAAAACCTGAAAATGAGGGAAAGAACCATAAAAGATGAGCATGAAACTATGAATTGAGACGTGAAGCATGCAGAATGGAAAAGATGGGCATGGGCGACGAATGGGGAGAGGAGAATTAACCCAAATCACACGGCTACATATGCGTATATGGTGAAGCGGGCACTTTGACCCTGCCACTTTGGGATGTGTAGTATCCAAATTTTTCCGTTTGGATTCTTCCAAATAACACCAGCCAACATCCTGGCCTCAAAAGGGACATAGGGACCCTTGAGCTAACGTGTCTGAAGAGCTTAATATTCTGGGGATGAAAGGATTCATACGAACACGAGATGTTATCAAAGCTAAACACATTTTGAAGCCCCGGGACTCCAATTGAGTTTCCCTTCCTCACAGGCCTGCTGAACAGTCTCAACGGCTCCAGTGTGACTTTGAAGTTTTATTAAAGATGGCTGGAAGATCAAAGCAGGAAAGCTTAATGCACAGAGACACGTGACTGAAGGCCGGGCTTAGCCAAGCCACACCAACGTGGCATTGTTTTATTAGAGATCCTTCTGGAAACTAATTTTATTAAAAAAAATGTAAATAGAGATAATTACTAAGAGAAGGAAAACTAAGTCCATAGTCCTACATTTATAATTAACAGCTAATGGTTGTATACTGTTTGATTACAGTTTGTTTGAAGACATGAACTATTAAAGCTATAGCTGCAATCATCTCCCCGTGACCCTCACCAGCAGGAGTCCTCTGTACCCCAACTTCCATGTTAAAAATCAAGTATCAGAAGGAAAAAAAAGTATACTATCATTTTTTGTACTTACTGCATTTGTGTATTTCTTGTGTGATTTATCATACCCCTTAAAATATACATTATTTTGAATTTGGCCTGGATGGTCCACGCGGTCGCAAAGAGTCGAATGTGACTGAGTGACCTTGACTTTCACTTTGAATCCATTAATTTGGGAGACTATAACGCTGTACTTGCCAGTATCCGTTTTTCTTTTCCATTCTCCATGTTTGTTTTTTTTTTTTTTTTTAGATATGTCTGCCCTTGATGTGGAAACATAAATGCTATTGTTGAGCTCCTGCCTTACAGCTGGCGCCGTGTTTGCGTACCCCAGCTCCAGCTGATGACATTTGCTTTGTCGACAGACTTGGAGTATCACAGGCATGCAGCGAGCATTCTTCCGCGTACTGCCTGACTGGTGGGCTGTGCTTAGTCGCTCAGCCGTGTCCCACTCTTTGCAACCCCGTGGACTGTAGCCCACCACCTTCTCCATCCATGGGGATGCTCCAGGCAAGGATACTGGAGTGGGTTGCCATGCCTTCCCCCAGAGGATCTTCCCAACCCGCGGATCAAACCCAGAGCTCCCGCATTGCAGGCGGATTCTTAAGCATCTGAGCCTCCAGGGAAGCCCGAGAATACTGGAGTGGGTTACCCATCCTTCTGCAGGGGATCTTCCTGACCCAGGAATTGAACCGGGGTCTCCTGCATTTCAGGCGGACTCTTTACCGGCTGAGCTACCCGGGAAGCCCATGTCACCTGGCGTTCATATATAAACATTCATCTGGTTTATGTAGTTATGTATCCAGAAGTGGAATTGCTTGCTCAAAGAATATATAGATTTTTTTTTTCCCTTTTCAAGAGGCTGATGCACTATCTCCACAGTAGCAGACTAGTTAGACCTCGACGTGCTGAGTAGTAACGACCATTTCCCACTCGGCTTTCAGCCAACACATACTCTAGCATATTTTATTCCTTTTGTCAAAGCAGAGTTTCCTAGTTGTTTTAATGTGTATCTCTCTGAGCATCTTTTCAAAGCTACGACGGATATTCACAGATACTCACATTTCCTCCTTCGTTTACTTTTCTTATCAGTTTCTAAAAGGCCTTCATTTATTAGGCATATTTATTTCTTGCCTGTTACATGCATTGAAATTATCCTTTTTTAAAGGCTGTTACTTGTATTTGAAAAGTTTACAGTGTCTTTTGTGATTTCAGAGTTTTATGTTTTGAAATAATCTAACTGAAATATATTTTTAATTGCTTGAGATTTAAATAACCAGAACAAACTGGAAAAGAATAACTTTATAACATCCAGGACAGAGGAGCATTGTCTTAGAGCTCTTCTTCACTTTTAGTGTCCAGATTCAATTGGAATTATTTTTGTGTACTGCGTAAATGAAGAGTCTAACTTTATTTTACTGCATTTTTCCATATGAATAGTTAATGGTCTTGATTCCACTCATTGAAATAAGCATTTCCCCACTGGCCCATGGTGCAAATTCCCTTACCTACCCTGTTCTACATGTGCACGACCCCACTGCAGCCTATCTATTTCATTTCTTCTCCTGCCAGCTTCACACAGTTTATTACAGTCCTTGGGACGTCTACACATCCAGACCAACTGTGGATTGAATTAAAACTTAATTCAGAATCATCCTATCTACTTGCACACTTTTAATCTTCCATATAAATTTCTGAATTAATTTGAAAGTATCTCAAAAATACTACTGTGTGGTTTTTGATTGAAATTGTTTTACATTTGCAGGAAAATCTGGGGAGAAGTGACGAGTTTACCACCCTGGGTTCTCACCTGTAAACAGGACAGTCTTCTGCATTTAGTCAAAAAAGGCATGGATGGCTTTTTTCCCCCATAATGAACGGACTGTGCTTTTATTTTGGAGGGGGGGGGCTGGGTTTATTTGAATCTCGGTGTGCAGTTTGATGGTTGTGTTTTTCCTGTAATTAAATATATATTTTTAATATTGCATTTAAAAATTTTTCTCTTCCAGTGTAAAGTACATATTAATTGGTGTCTATCAATCTCATGAAAATTGCATTGGTTCTAATGGCCTATTCATTGATCCTGGTTTTCCTGAGTAAGCAATCATATAATCTTCACATAGTGGCAAAACCACCTCCTTCTTTTCCATCTGTTTAATTTTTTTTTTCATACTGTTTCCACTAAAACAGTGAGTGTCATCTTGAATACTGGTGTGAGATTGGCAACCTGGTGCTATTTCTGATTTTTAAATGGAAAACTTCTAATATTCCACCATGATGTATCATATTTACTTTAGGTTTATAAAAGATTCTCTACCAAGTCAAGGAAAAGCCCCTCCATCCTGGTGTATTAAATTTTGTTTGTCTGATGATGAATAGCTATTGACTTTTGTAGAATTATTTTCCTGTGTCTACTGAGATGAAAGAATAATTTATTTCTCCTTTAATCTGTTAATGTGGCAAGCTACACTAAAATTTATCTTTCTATGTTCATTCATATCATGTTTTTTGTTTTTAACTCAGTTTTAAAACTGGAATGGATGAGAATTGGCTATTATTATGCAAATTTATACTTTAATTGCATATTATAGTCCTACTGGATTGAAGCCAATCCATTTCTAGGGCACTAAGCCACTGGAAATACTATTTTCCAAACAATTTTATCATTTTGGATCAGATTATAATTTATTTTTTATCCTTCTGTTTCTTTTGGAGTTAGGTCTGTGTTTTGTTTTAATAATGCTGTGGTTGTTATGCATAAATTGTAAGCACTCTGAAAACGTAATTTAATTCATCCTCCAGAGAGCTGTGAATGTTGGAAATTTTTTTAAATTACTTTATTTTTTATTTTATTCAAAAGTAGAGAGAGTCCATTTTTAATTTTCATTACAAAAGATACAAAAATTGCATTTTCCTTTTACTCCAAAATATTAAATTTTAATAATTTGGATATAACACTACCTTATTTTATAATATATGCTTCCATTTTATAACATTTAGACTATTCTATACTTTGAACACCATTTTGCTTTCCTCACTAGTTATTACACAATTAGTATTTGCTATGTCTATGAATATAATCTTTAAATTATAAATAAGCAGAATATTTCATTCTATTCATGTTCATGCTCAGTCATGTCTGACTCTTTGTGACCCCACAGGACTGTAGCCCACCAGGCTCCTCTGTCCATGGGATTCTCCAGGCAAGATGCTGGAGTGGGTATTCCTTCTCCAGGGGATCTTCCCAGGATCAAACCCCAGGATCAAACCACATCTCCTGTGTGTCCTGCACTGCAGGCGGATTCTTCACCACTGAGCTACTGGGGAAGCCCCTTTCATTCTTTAGATAGAATAAATTTCATTTTCCATTCTCCTGTTCTTGGATATTTGCCTTGTATCCAACTGATCAGCATAGCAGATAAAAATGTGCATTTTGCATGCTTTTTGCTTGTTTATTAATTATATTTCTAATTTTCTTAGGGAATAATTTTTGAGAGGAAATTGTCATGAGATCTTGCATTGGCACCTGTTTTGTTTTCCCTGAGACTGTTAGACTTTCTAACATAGAGCAAATTCACAAAATCTTTACCTAGTGAGTAAGGACATGAACAGCAGTCAGCCCAAATATCTCAGATGCCTCAAAGCATCCGTATATATTGCCCAGTTGTTTCCAGAAAGATGCTTCCAAGAAAGGGAGAATTATATTCTCCCTATGAGTGGTATCCACCAGAACAGGCTACTTTAATAAATGCTGCTGTTTCAGGAACTTAATGCTTAAAAGAGGTTCTTCTTTGTCCATGTCCTGCATCCACTGCAGGCTGGCCTTCTTTCTCCATCATCAGTCTCAAAGATCCAGGATGAGAGAGGTTGCATAGAAAATGTGCTTCTAGACTTTGCTGGGAAGAAGGTATTGCCATATACTAGGGGAGGCTGTGTGGATCTCAATAAACTGTGGAAAATTCTGAAAGAGATGGGAATCCCAGACCACCTGACCTGCCTCTTGAGAAACATATATGCAGGTCAGGAAGCAACAGTTAGAATTGGACATGGAACAACAGACTGACTGATTCCAAAGGAAACGTACGCACTCCAAAGGAAAAGAAGTACATGAAGGCTGTATCTTGTCACCCTGCTTATTTAACTTATATGCAGAGTATATAATGAGAAACTCTGGGCTGGAGGAAGCACAAGCTGGAATCAAGATTGCCAGAAGAAATATCAATAACCTCAGATATGCAGATAACACCACCTTTATGGCAGAAAGTGAAGAGGAACTAAAAAACCTTTTGAGGAAAGTGAAAGAGGAGAGCGAAAAGTTGGCTTAAAGCTCAACATTCAGAAAAAGAAGATCATGGCATCTGGTCCCATCACTTCATGGGAAATAGATGGAGAAACAATGGAAACTGTCAGACTTTTTTGAGGGGGCGGGGAGGGGGCTCCAAAATCACTGCAGATGGTGACTGTAGCCATGAAATTAGAAGACACTTACTCCTTGGAAGAAAAGTTATGACCAACCTAGACAGCATATTGCAAAACAGAGACATTACTTTGCCAACAAAGGTCGTCTAGTCAAGGCTATGGTTTTTCCAGTGGTCATGTATGGATGTGAGAGTTGGACTGTGAAGAAGGCTGAGCGTCAAAGAATTGATGCTTTTGAACTGTGGTGTTGGAGAAGACTCTTGAGAGTCCCTTGGACTGCAAGGAGATCCAACCAGTCCATTCTAGAGATCAGCCTTGGGTGTTCTTTGGAAGGAATGATGCTGAAGCTGAAACTCCAGTACTTTGGCCACGTCATGCAAATAGTTGACTCATTGGAAAAGACTCTGATGCTGGGAGGGATTGGGGGACAGAAGGAGAAGGGGAGACCGAGGATGAGATGGCTGGATGGCATCACTGACTCAATGGACGTGAGTCTGAGTGAACTCCGAGAGATGGTGATGAACAGGGAGGCCTGGTGTGATGCGATTTGTGGGGTCGCAAAGAGTCAGACACAGCTCAGCAACTGAACTGAACTGAACTGATGAGGGGCCTGGAAGCTCCGCCCACAAGGGACACACCCACTTCTGCTTAAGTGCCTCTGTCCCCAGTAAATTACCTGGTCACACCCACCTTCAGGAGCAAAAAACAGTGCCCCAAAGACAAAATCAAGAAAACATTTGATAAACAGTGTTAATTACTACCACACATTGAACAGCCTTAGCTAGTGAACAGATAGTACACTTTTTAATAAAACAATAGCAGTTGTATCTGTCAAGAATGTAAAGTTCAGGGACCACAGATGAGCATGGACATTGTTTTATGTGTTTCATCCTTATTTTTAGTACCTTTGGACCTTGTATTTTCTCCTTATGTTTTAGTAATAGTGACATGAACAGCAAATGAGTAATAAGGAATTTATATTATTCAAAGCACTGAAAATGCTGGACTCTGTGGCAAAGAGATGTCAGTGAATCGCTAATAGATGTGTATGAGTTTCTTACATATTTAAGGCATAGATTCTTCATCAAACACATTGCAAATATTTACTCGTGTTTTCTTGATCCTTTCATTTTGCTTATGATGTTGCCAATATGGTGAAAAATGGTGCCTAATCAAATCAATAAAAGGTCATTCTTGAAATTTCTTCTTTTGCTATTATGGTGACAAATCCTTCCCCATCCTTAATTTAAATGGAAACATATTTTTTAAATCATTGAAAAACTCTCATTTATAAACATATTTATATTTTAATGTCAGAATTTATCTTTTTCATATCTTTGAGATTATATTGAACTGCGATGTGAAGGGACAATCTATGGAGATTTTCGTAAACAGGTAAAAATACAGACAAACGATACAATATGTATGCAAAATATATACCGCGTGGGCTTCATTTGTCCGTGATCCGTAGTGAGCCTTTTCCCAGGTACGGGGATCTCCTACCGCTAGGCTTTCCTAGTGCACCGATCTGATGTCTACGCACTGTTATCAGATGCTGTGTGTCGCTTCCAGGCGGAGGCTAGAGATACAGGAAAGTTCCAGTCCGTACAAGCCTTGTCATCCGCATCAAAGTGATCCATCCTCTTCTCAAGGGCGACAGAACATTACGGGGCTTTTTAAGAGAGCTGGGTGGTACTGCAGCGGAAAATGACAATAAATAGCTGTGAAAGAGAGAGGTGAACTGCATGAACTAATCAACAAATCAATGAGTTTTGGTGCAGACATACGAAAGAATGCTATGGTAACAGACTTCCTGGTCTTGAAGGATAAGAAAGCATTTCTCAGGCAGTGAAATGCCAGGGAGAATCTTTTTGAGCCAAGGAAACATTTAGGGTTTCAAGTGAGATCTCTCTCTCTCTCTGTGTGTCTCATGCACACACACAAATGCAATATTTACACCAGGGTGATTGCCTGATTATTTGATGGTCAAAGCTTTTGTGTCTGAGACAGAGGAAGAGACACAGAGAGCCAGCCAGAGAGTGTGTGTTGAGGGTGAGAGTGGGGAGGGGTCACAGGTAGAAATCTCTTCCCTCTGGTCCTCCCTGGCCCTACCCTTCTTCTCCAGGACTCACGCCTGCTCTGTGAGCAGGCTGTCCTCACAATTACAGGTGATTCAATGAGATTTCACATTGTCAGGCCTGAACTGATTTTGTCACGGTTTGGGTGTTGGCATTAGATTTTGAACGGTAAGCCAGCACAAGTTAACATTCTAAAAATATCATCTATCCTGTTTAGAAGATACAGTTAAGAAGTTTAGAGGAAAAGGCAAAATTGAAGAAGAAATTGGTACAAGATTATTTTTTCATGTTCCGGGGGCCCCAGGATGGCAACCAGCGCGGTTATAAGATGGCAGACAGGACTGGCACGGGACTGGACTGGAAGGTGAGCAGGTCAGAGGGTGAGGGGCATGCTGCCTGCCGTGAGTTAGCTGAAGGCTTGCCATTGAAGGGTCCTCAGCCGCAGGGGCTGTGGCCAGGTGTGGGTAGAAAGGACACACTCATGGCAACGTGGAGAATGACTGTGAAGGCCAAGGCCGGAGCCAAGGAGAGTGGTCTGGGAGAAACGCGCTGTGGTATTCCAGGAGAGACCGCCGCTTATTAAAATAGGGCACTGCTGGTGGGGACCAAGGAAAGGGAATCTGCTGGAAGAACGTTTTGGAAACAGGATTGCCAAGAGTGAGCTGGTGATTCTTGCGGGCAATGAAACAGAGGTGCGTGTGTGGGGGCGCGTGTGTGTGTGGGGCGTGTGTGTGATTTTTAAATCATTGAAAAACTCTCATTTATAAACATATTTATATTTTAATGTCAGAATTTATCTTTTTCATATCTTTGAGATTATATTGAACTGCGATGTGAAGGGACAATCTATGGAGATTTTCGTAAACAGGTAAAAATACAGACAAACGATACAATATGTATGCAAAATATATACCGCGTGGGCTTCATTTGTCCGTGATCCGTAGTGAGCCTTTTCCCAGGTACGGGGATCTCCTACACGCTAGGCTTTCCTAGTGCACCGATCTGATGTCTACGCACTGTTATCAGATGCTGTGTGTCGCTTCCAGGCGGAGGCTAGAGATACAGGAAAGTTCCAGTCCGTACAAGCCTTGTCATCCGCATCAAAGTGATCCATCCTCTTCTCAAGGGCGACAGAACATTACGGGGCTTTTTAAGAGAGCTGGGTGGTACTGCAGCGGAAAATGACAATAAATAGCTGTGAAAGAGAGAGGTGAACTGCATGAACTAATCAACAAATCAATGAGTTTTGGTGCAGACATACGAAAGAATGCTATGGTAACAGACTTCCTGGTCTTGAAGGATAAGAAAGCATTTCTCAGGCAGTGAAATGCCAGGGAGAATCTTTTTGAGCCAAGGAAACATTTAGGGTTTCAAGTGAGATCTTTCTCTCTCTCTGTGTGTCTCATGCACACACACAAATGCAATATTTACACCAGGGTGATTGCCTGATTATTTGATGGTCAAAGCTTTTGTGTCTGAGACAGAGGAAGAGACACAGAGAGCCAGCCAGAGAGTGTGTGTTGAGGGTGAGAGTGGGGAGGGGTCACAGGTAGAAATCTCTTCCCTCTGGTCCTCCCTGGCCCTACCCTTCTTCTCCAGGACTCACGCCTGCTCTGTGAGCAGGCTGTCCTCACAATTACAGGTGATTCAATGAGATTTCACATTGTCAGGCCTGAACTGATTTTGTCACGGTTTGGGTGTTGGCATTAGATTTTGAACGGTAAGCCAGCACAAGTTAACATTCTAAAAATATCATCTATCCTGTTTAGAAGATACAGTTAAGAAGTTTAGAGGAAAAGGCAAAATTGAAGAAGAAATTGGTACAAGATTATTTTTTCATGTTCCGGGGGCCCCAGGATGGCAACCAGCGCGGTTATAAGATGGCAGACAGGACTGGCACGGGACTGGACTGGAAGGTGAGCAGGTCAGAGGGTGAGGGGCATGCTGCCTGCCGTGAGTTAGCTGAAGGCTTGCCATTGAAGGGTCCTCAGCCGCAGGGGGCTGTGGCCAGGTGTGGGTAGAAAGGACACACTCATGGCAACGTGGAGAATGACTGTGAAGGCCAAGGCCGGAGCCAAGGAGAGTGGTCTGGGAGAAACGCGCTGTGGTATTCCAGGAGAGACCGCCGCTTATTAAAATAGGGCACTGCTGGTGGGGACCAAGGAAAGGGAATCTGCTGGAAGAACGTTTTGGAAACAGGATTGCCAAGAGTGAGCTGGTGATTCTTGCGGGCAATGAAACAGAGGTGCGTGTGTGGGGGCGCGTGTGTGTGTGGGGCGTGTGTGTGGGGGGGGCGTGTGTGTGTTGGGGGGTTGTCTCTGTTCAAGAATGATACTCGGGGCTGGGGTGGCCAGAGAGTTAGAGGGAACAGACGGGACAGTAACAGAACTCTGGAGAGAGCAGGATTTCCATGCACAGGCCTGGGTTTCCCAGATCAGGGCGCTGGGCAGCCCCAGCGGTCCAGGTCCGTTGTGCGGGCTTGTCTCTCCTCTAGGCAAGCCCACAGAGGGGCATGTGGGCAGCTCACTGCTCAGACCCCACGAGACAAGGGGCAAATCACCAGGGACCCTGTCCTTGTCTCTGTTTTGAGAGAAGGGAAATAAGGGGCAGCAGCTCTGAGCGCTGATGCAGAGCTGTGTGTGTGGAGGTGTGTCCCAGCACACTGAGCTTGTCCAAGCAGCTGGACAGTCACAAGCCATGCAGCCATGGTCCAGAGAAAACCCAACCGCCCATCCACTCTGCTGGTATCCAGGAGTGGACTGCTCTGAGAGGCTTCTGAAACAGAAGAAGTCGGGAAGCCTATGGCTACTGATGTCGGTTCACGGAAAGAGACGGCCCTTCTGCTTAAACAGGAGGAACCCAGGAGGGAAACTGAACTAAAGGTCTTTCATCCTTCCTTGGACAGCACGGAGATCAAAGCAGTCCATCCTAAAGGAAGCCAACCTGGATATTCATTGGAAGAACTGATGCTGAAGCTAAAGCTCCTTCCAGTACTTTGACTACCTGATGTGAAGAGCCGACATTGGAAAGGACCCTGATGCTGGGAAAGACTGAAGGCAAGTGGAGAAGGGGATGACAGGATGAAATGGTTGGATGGCATCGCCCAGTCAATAGACATGCGTTTGAGCCAACTCTGGGAGGTAGTGAAGGACAGGGAGGCCTGGTGTGCTGCAGTCTACGGGGTTGCAAAGAGTCAGACACAGCGTAGTGACTGAACAACATTCCTCCGCCATGCCCCCAATAATTAGGATGTTGGCTGCACGCACTCTGAACCAAGGGTGCTGACAGTCAGTCTCTGCAAGAGTCCAGCTCACAGGCACTGGACCACCAAGTTCAATGACGGGGCTGCTTGTGGACATGAACGCCAGCTCAGGCAGCCCACGCGCATCCGGGCCCCTTACACTAGCAGCTGGGAGACAGGGAGGCAGGGGCATTGCCTGAGACGGGTGAGAGAGCTGGAGCCAGAGGAGGTTACAGAGCGATGGGGCCGGGCCACGACCCCTGGGTCTGCAGCGCAGACTCGCTCTCTGGCTGCGTCTCCAATGACTGTCCTCGATGGGAAGCCCAGGGGACCAGGAGCTAGTGACCACGTGCTTTTGTCCCCCGGGAGCCCAGGGCAGGGGACAGAGGCTGCAAGAGATGGGTCCAGAGGGGCAGATGGAGCACGACCAACCCGGGGCTCTCTGCGCCCAGTGGGGCTCGTCCCACCCTGGTGCTGCCCATGGGTCTGCTTGAGGCTGTGGCTGCGGGCTGCCCGTCTCTGGCTGCGAGGTGTCCACTGGTCCTCCTCTCCAAAGAGGCGGGAAGAAGGCCAGGGGTGAGCAGCGGGTGAAGGCGGACACAGGGTGGGGGGGCCTGCGGGAAGGGCGGCTGGATCTCACTGCTGCTTCCGGGGACAGTCTGACAGTCCCTGTGAAGCCAGGATGCTCGTTGTACGGATCTGTCTTCACGAGGAGCAGCGGCTGAAGTCTCTTTAAAGAGAAGACTGTTGTTCATAGTTCTGAACGTCACAGGAGTCACAGCTTAGCAAGAGGGTGGAAAAGTGGCCAAGCCCCTCCGCAGCCTGGCCCGCCCGCTCCCTCGACACTCCAGCCGCACCCGCTCTGCCCGCCTCCAGACGCCGTGCCCCTGCCCGCGGGGCCGCAGACAGGCGGGGGTCACGCCCCAGGCCTTGCACGCTGGTCCTCCCTTCACTAAACGTGCGGCACCTCCAGGCCCGTGTTAGCGGAGGACCAGCTCAGGCAGGCGCAGCCCTGATGATCCGAGGTTATCAAGCCAGCTGTGGAACACACACACCTGTACATACCCACCCCCCCACATCCACACACTCCAGAACACACACCCACACCCCCCACACACAGACACACACATCCCCCCACACACACCCACACAGCCCCACACACACCCACACACCCACACA
>SJYC01119088.1:0-60866 GCA_006408675.1 Madoqua kirkii
GACAGCACCCACACACCCTCGACCACATCCTCACACACAACCACACACACCCACACACTGACACACCTGCAACCACACCCACACACAACCACACCCACCCACACTCCCACACCCTCAACCACACACATCCACACAACTGTGACCACACCCACCCACAACAGCACACACCCAGACATATCTTCTCCCATACACACCCATGTCCTCACACCACACACACACATGTCCACACCACACACACCAGACACACATACACATACTCATACACACACAGACCCACATACCACACGCAGACCCACACACAAACCCCCCCATACAGATGCCCATAAACCACAAACACCTACCCACATACACATACCCACACACCCCACACACATCCACACACACCCACACATCCACACCACACAAAGACCCAAACTCACACACACACACATGCCCACACACCACCCACACACACACACACAAACCACACACATACACACATACATGCCCCCCCACCCCTCACACACACACTCACCCTCACCCTCTGCCACACACACACATCCCCCCACACACACATCCCCCCACAGACACCAGGGAAACACTGGAAACCCCTCATATGTCACATCCTCTTGGGAGCCCCACAGTTTGTGGCCCCAAACAGAACCTAGAGAACTATGGAAATTCTTACACTCCCTCAGGCCACCTCTCCACCCCACCCACAGACCCTTCAGGTAGGAAGCTGATGCTCTTTGTCAGGTCTAGACAATTTCTGCATCCCTATTAACTGAGCTGATCTTCCTGACAAAGATTTTATCTCAGACTCAATCTTTGAGTTAGATTTAAGGGCATCACCATGACTGTACATGTTTAATGGAAATGGTCTACAGTACCAAGGACTAAATGTCACAGACTCAGACACAAACCAAAGCTGTTAAGTGAATCTGTGTGGGCGAGGATGAGTCATAATCCCCAGTGGAAGGCAGAGTGATGAATGCCTGTGTTCCTGTAGTAAATGACTTCAACCCACAGGAGAGGAGAGCCAGCCCCCACAGAAGCTAATGACACAGCCTCACCCGCTCCTTCATAACTAGGACTGTACCAGCTAATCCGTAGATGCTCTGAGATTCCTTTTTCTGTCTTCCTTCCTTTTCTCTTAAGGGAAATCACAGTTTTGAGGGGAGGGGATTCTGGGCACATAGATTCATGTTGCAGAGGTTAAATATGAAATCTTTAGTCCTTTATGCAAGCATCTAGAAAATATTTATGGGCTTCCCTGATAGCTCAGCTGGTAAATAATCCCCCTGCAATGCAGGAGACCCTGGTTCAATTCCTGGGTCAGGAAGATCCCCTGGAGAAGGGAAAGGCTCCCCACTCCAGTATTCTGGCCTGGAGAGTTCCATGGACTGGATAGTCCATGGGGTGGCAGAGAGCAGAGCAAGACTGAGTGGCTTTCACTTTCATAATTTTTCCCTAAATATAAAAGCAATATATCTGTTTTAGAGGACTTGAACAACATGCAAAGACATACACACTCACACACACAGACACACACACACTCACACACACACACACATACAGTCAGTTCTCCCTTATCCGCGTCACCCAGTGATGACCCACACCCGGTGTATTTGTATCCTCTACCCTGATGGATGGATGGATAGACAGATAGAAATAAAGGTAATAGACCAAATGGATAGATGACTGATTGATTGATAGGTGACTGATGGATAAACAGGGAAGCAGATACAAAGATGGGTTGGAGCTCTTATGCAGAAAAGGATGAAGTGGGACAAGGAAGTGTGATGAGAATGTTGAGTGCCTTGGACTTCCCTGGTGGCCCAGTGGTTAAGGATGCGGTTCAGTCCCTGGTCCAGGAAGCTTCCACAGCCGCAGCGCAGCTAAGCCGGTGAGCCTCAGCATCTGAAGCTCGTGTGCTCTAGGGCCCAAGCTCCACAGCAGGGAAGCTGTCGCAATGAGAAGCCCTCACACCGAGACAAAGAGCTGCCCCCGCCTCCGCGACTAGAGAAAAGCTCGCCTGCAGCAGCAGAGACCCAGCATGCCCTCCCCGCCCACAGACACACAACATGCGTTCTCTTTTTCACTAAAACACTTGAGTTCTCCTGGAACCAACCTATAGACCAAGATTCGGGTGAAAATAGCTAAAGTGACTTCAGGAAGCACCAGAAAAGGCAAGGAAGGGAGAGCAGGAACGTGAGAAGGCCAAGGCAGGGTGCCTTCCTGAACGAGTCACAGCTGCAGAAACTTGGGGCTCCGGGAGACTGTGTGGACTGCTCCGTGGGAAGGGAAAACACGGATGTACCTTCCCTCCCACCCTCCAGCGGATGGAGGCTGCTCCCAGGCAAGCTGGTTGAGGGCGCTTTCGGGCAGTCTCAGATGACCGCCCATGCCTGGAGAAACAGCCACAGATGGAGCCGCAGGTGCTCCAGGAGGAAGGCAGGGGCGCGAGACGGCAGAGAGCGCTGTCCAGGCGTCTGAGTGCTGTTCTTCGGCCACTAAGTCATGCCTGAGTCTTCGTGACCCTATAGACTGCAGCGTGCCAGCCTCCTCTGTCCTCCGCTGTCTCCCAGAGCTTGCTCAAACTCCTGTGCATTGAGTCAGTGATGCCGTCTGCCCGTCTCACGCTCCCAGCCAGATCCGCCGGGTCTAAAGCCTCTCCTGTATCTCATGAGACTGCTGTGCTGTTGGCCTCTCCCCTGCAGCAGCTCTCAGAACCGCTCCTCCCTGTCTCCTTTCCAACCCTCAGAGCCCAGAGCAGACCCTTGCAAGGTCTTATCCAGCATTTCCCAAAGTGTCACTCATGCAACCGGAGTCCTGCAAGGTTCCCTGGGGAAAGAAAGAGGTCTCGGGATCAAATAACTGTTTCACATTCTGCCTTATGTTTCTCCGCCTTGGAAATTCACAGCCATCAGTTTTTTAAAAAATGTTTGACTTTGTTTACCACTTGTAATATCCTTATTATAAGTGACATAACAATATAAAATTAATAACCCTTGGATCTCAGTTGAGAAATTGCCATATTATTGCAGTAACTTGTGTATCAGTTTCCACGTCCCCTTCCAAGGCATATTACCATAATTTTTATGCCACATTCAAGTTTCTCCAAATCTGCTTCCCATGTGATAATTCCCTAATCTCCCTTCAACTATAGTGAGCATTAGCTAAATCATGCTCAGTTTAATTTCCCATTTGTTTCCTATGATTTTTTCTGCATTCGTTCATAGTTTATTATTTATTCGCCTATATATCAACGAGTCTTTTCTGACACACAGTTATCCCAGTGTTTTTAAAAAGTGAAAAACAGTGTCTCATCCTTGGCTAACGTTTGTGATCTGGCTAAGTGGGCTGGGGTTTTCTGCAGACATTCATGTGTTGGTTTTTCTGCTGTTATTCATTCATTCAGCTGCTATTCAGGTGCCAACAGCGTCTAAGTGAATGACCTGTCATATTTTTATTTGAAAGTCTCGTGTATCTTCATCCTCAGATCAGTCCCCTGGGGGGTTCTATCTCCTGCCACTTTCCAGGAACGCCACCACCCAGTGTCTGCTAACCTGAATGGATCAGGCCCCTTAACGACGGAAGCACTGGCCGCTCGCCAGCCTGCAGACATGGGGCTCAGTGTCTTCAGCGGAAGAAAGAGCACACGATTACCACTCGCCGTAGAAGGCGCCTGCCCACACGTGCTGCTGACCTCCTGGCTGGCATTTCATGAAAGAGACAACTCTTTAAGTTGGGGATACAAAAGAAACTTTTAAAGGGCCCGCCAGTCTCACGAGAAGGGGCCAAGATCTGTCATGAGTAGGAAGCATGATGAGAAAAAGACCTAGGCAAAGGTCTCATTTCCATATCTTCTACTCAGTTGAAAATGAAAAGAATAAAATACAATATACCCCACCTTTCAAGGAAGGGAGAGAAAGGTACTGACTCTCTGAATCCCTAAAACGGCTTTCTAGCACACATGTGCCGCTTCTGTGTCTATGGTTAGAAAGGAGATTAAAAGCTGGTCCTGTTCTCCTCCCATCACAAAGCGGTTCCGTTCTACTCACATATGTCAGATGTCTGTTCACATACGTCAGATGTCATTCAGCTCCACCTACTCCCTCGGCCCCGCAGGTTGATAATGTGAATGTTAGCACCGGTGTGCTCAGCAGAGCAGGTGGCTGGGGAAAGAAAAGAAATCCCACAAACACATCATACCACACGTGCTGGACCAGGCTGAGCGCAGACGTGAGCAGGGTCTCATCACTTTCCTGTTACGTCATCTCAGGTGGTCACACGACCCTTGTTCAGTGTCCAGAGGGAAATGCGTTCAGTGTCCAGAAGTTCCCCAGTAAAGGAGGGGTGGCCTAAGAATGTCTCAGATGCATTCAGTTTGGGGGAATTTGCCCGTCATGATTGTTTAGAGATGCTCCAGATGCAGTGACCTCAGAGCAAAGGCTTCCCTCAGAGCTCGGCTGGTAAAGAATCCGCCTGCCGTGCAGGAGACCCCAGTTCGATTCCTGGGTTGGGAAGATCCCCTGGAGAAGGGAAAGGCTACCCACTCCAGTATTCTGGCCTAGAGAATCCCATGGACTGTATAGTCTGTGGGGTCACAAAAAGTCGGACATGACTGAACGATTTTACTTTCAAACGCTAACTGAAAAATGAGTTGTAGCCAACATCTCATAAGGAGGATCCATACGACCCACAGATGAATGCTGAGACTTCCAGCTTTGGGCCAGTCCCCAGGATAATTGAGAAGTCAGACTTACTCATGAGTTACTGACAAATTACCAATCTGGCTGCTCCACTATTTATATGCCTCTCATATCCCTCTCTTGAGAGATAAGGAATCTGGCTCCTTTTAAGAAATGGATGGTTGTTACTGGCTCATGAGGAAGCTAATAAAAAAAGAATTTTTAGCAGGATAAGTGGCTTCTTGAATAAAAGGTCCCTTTATTACTTCATGAATCACAGTTAAAAGCTAATGTCACGAAACTGAAGAATCGTCTGCAGCAGAAAAAAAGAAGAAACTTTTAAAACATGGGGCGCTTCTCAAGATATTGGCTGTTGGTGTAGTTCATCAGAACTGAACCGAGAAACTTCCTGAGATGGCCACGTTTTCTTACGTGTCCCTTATGTGTCACTGACGTTGATGGCCAGACATGTTTGTGATGTCGTGTTTGACGTTTGCTGTGTCTTGCTATTGCTCAGTCACTAAGCTGGGTGCGACTCTTGCTGACCCAGTGGGTTGCAGCACACCAGGCTTCCTTGTCCTTCACCATTTCCTGAAGTTTGCTCAAACTCATGTCCATGGAATTGGTGATGCCACCCAACCATCTCATCCTTTGCTGCCCTCTTCTCCTTTTGCCGTCAGTCTTTCCCAGCATCAGTCTTTTCCAACAAGTTGGCTCTTCGCATCAGGTGGCCAAATTGCTGGAGCTTCAGCTTCAGCATCCGTCCTTGCAGCAAATAGTCACGGTTGACTTCCTTTCGGATTGACTGGATTGTTTGTTGTACGCTGGTGTTAGGCACTCAATCGTGTCTGACTCTTTGCAACCCCAAGACTGTAGCCCGTCAGGTTCCTCTGTCTGTGGAGTTCTCCAGGCAAGAATACTGGAGTGGGTTGCCATCTCCTTATTGCTGACAATAGAGACAGACAAAGCTTGGTTTTTTAAGTATAGTTTGTCACTGTTTCCCAGTTCCTAGGGACATGAGGATAGAGGAAAACAAACAGAAGACCAGCGGTGCTGGGAGTGGGCAAGAAGCTGCAGACTCACTGCTAGGCCACCAGTGGGGGCCATGGCCCAAGGATGCTTCCAGTTGGACCCAGGTCTCTGGAGCCTTCTGCATCCCCCACGAAGGGCAGTGGACTGCATGCTGCTGAGAAGCGGAATGTGCCCAGAGGACCCATTCTCGCTGGCAGGTGGAGGACTCACTTGCAACCTCTCGGTTGTTGCTGCTGTTCACCCATCAAGTCCTGTCCGACTCTTTGCAACTCCCTGGACCGCAGCACACCAGGCTCCTCTGTCCTGCACTATCTCCCTGGAGTTGGCTCAAATTCATGCCCAACGAGTTGGTGATGCCATGGGAACTGCTTCAAAATCCGGTGATCAGTGGAAGCTGGTTCCCTAGAGGGGCAGTCTGTGGGACTTGCTCGGACCTGCAGACCACCATGCCCAGGGCACAGCACTGACTGGCACGAGCAAAAGGCAGGCCTGACTCTGAACAGCTAGCAGATGCCACCACCGGTGCGGGGACCACAGCGCCGGGAGCCCCAGCCCAGCTGCCCTCTGCCGGAGGAACGAGGTGGCTGGCGGGCCTCGAGGGGGTGGACGGAGAGCCTGGCGTTGCAGGCTCCTCCGCAGTCTGCGCTCCTGGGCACGCACTTGCAAACTGGTTTGTGCCTCCTCCTCGGAGAGCAACCTTGGGGAGGGGGCCTCTGCAAACACTGTTGACGTTGACAGCCTTGAGGGGGCGACGGGAACCTGGAAGATGGGGAAGAAGGGCCTAGGCACACTGCTAACCTGGGCTCTGGCATCTGCCTGTGAATGAAGCAGTTTCACCCTCTCTCCAGGGAAGCGTCAGAGAGGGAAATACAAGTCCATCAAATGACCTGAAAATCAGACCGCCACCCACCAAACCCGAGTCCCCTCAAATAAAGGGTTGTCCTCTGCCTTTGAAATGCTGGTCTCCGCAAGTGAGTGACACACCCCCTCCGCCACCCAAGAGGATGACCCAGGGAAGTGTCCCCAAGAGGCATTTTCTCAGGGGAAGCGCCTCCAGCACACTCCAGAGGTGGCCTTGCTGCTCTGCCGGCCCCATGTCCACTGCAGCAGCTGGCCGCATCCCCCCAGCTCCTGCCCTGCTCGACCGTCGAGTCCCAGGAGCTAAACCAGGGCTTCCATACCCGGAGCCCAGGCCCTCCTGGGCGCACACCCAGTGATGGGGTGGGGTGGGGGGCAGATGAATAAAGGGAGAAATGGACGGGGGGACAGGGCAGGACTAGGAACAGGTCTTCACAGGAGTCCTGTAGAAATCCCTCCCTAGTCCTGAGATGGAGCCCTCATCCTGGGGAGAGCACTTTGGGGAAGGAAAGAGGCAAGGAAGGACAGGAGGGAGGTGGGGGGAGGAGGGGGGAACTCGGGAGGAAGAAGCAGGTTCCTTGGCTCAGACACAGCCCTCAGCTCTGGAACCCTCTCTTGGCTGTCTCCAGCATTAGCGAGCCCGAAGGGAAGCTGAGATCTGTGCATCGTGGAGAGCAGGGGGCCCGTCTGCCGTGTTTTCTGCCCCAGCCTCAGTCATCAGTCTGGGGCCGCTGGGTGAGAGGGCGGAGAGGGCGGACACACCGCCCCCTCCTGGGGGGACTGCTCTGTCCCAGTTCACCTTTTGGTGAATGCCGCATCTTCCTTGGGAAGCAGCCAAGCTGCTGTGCCGTCTGGGCTCAGGTGCAGGGTGGCAGTAAAGCAAGATGCCCGCCGGGTACAAGGGGAGGGGACAGGGACACGCGGGGCTGAGGGCTCTGGGGGAATCCCACTGGCTCCCTGGAAATCTCAGAGGGCCCTGCAGGGCTTCCGGCGATGGCAGAGCCCTGAGGCTCGGGACTACCCCCTCTGATGCTCTCATCTCTGTGGCGACAGAAGGAAAAGCCCAGCCAGAAGCCTGCTCCCACTCCAGCCGGGCCACAGTCTCAGCACCAAGACATCCTTGTCCCGAGACCCGGCCTGGATGGCCGCACCCCTTCCCCGGCTCTGGAGACGCACAGGGTGAGCACCAGGCTCGGGCACCTGTGCTCCGGGAAGCGGGGGCGATGTGAGCTCCCCCCTCCTCCTGACACTCCAGCACCACCGTCCTCCCCAGCGCCCCACTGCTCTTCCTGTCCCCCATCTTTCTCAGGTGGTAGAAACCATGAAGACAGGCCCCATCATGACCGTTTCTCCCTTTAATAGGCCTTGGTACTTAAAAATAATAGAATGCGATGATTTTTTTAAAATAAATAAATAATTAGAAAGGAGGGCTTCCCTGATGGCTCAGAGGTTAAAGCGTCTGCCTCCAATGCGGGAGACCCGGGTTTGATCCCTGGGTCGGGAAGATCCCCTGGAGAAGGAAATAGCAACCCACTCCAGTATTCTTGCCTGGAGAATCCCATGGACAGAGAAGCCTAGTAGGTTACAGTCCACGGGGTCGCAAAGAGTCGGACACGACTGAGCAACTTCACCTCAATTAGAAAGGAAGCCAGTTCAGACAACTTTACTGGGGAAACCTGGAATTTTTTTTTTCTCCACACAGGGTATTAAAATTAAAACTTTTTTAGAGAGCAGGAGTCTGGACTTGATTGCATGGGGAGGGGGCAAGGTGAAGGAAGAGAACTAGGTGAAGGGTGAGAAATGGGAGAGAGACTGGCACGGACACTCAGGAATTTATGCATTTAGGGAAGAGTGACGACTGTGCCTCGTGGGAGAGAGGACAGTGCAGGGAACTCCCTTCTGTGTCAGGAACGGCCTTCCCAGATCAGAACAAGGAGAGAAATCCCAGCAGATACGACAAGGGCTCAGCACACCGCCCTTTGTTGTTCCTGCAGAACTTCCGTGCCACGCTCTAACTTGCCATGGATACAGCAGTGTCTGCTCCCCACCATTCCTGCTTCCAGGGAAGTGGGCACCAGAGCAAGGACAACCCGGAGAGGCAAGCAGGTGCCAGGCAGCTTCAGAGCCTGGCATCAAGGAAAGCGCCTGGGAAGCTGCCTGGCCGCTGGTACCCTGCCCACCTGCCCTCCTGCCCTGGAGCCGGAATCAGCCCCCAAGCCTGGCTGGTCTTCCACTGGCCAGGCTGCAGGTGATGCCCAGAGCTCCCCCCAGGCCAGCTGGGCCTGTCTGGCCAGGAGCACAACTCGTTTCTGGTCTGTGAAGCTGGAGGTGGACCAGAAGGCAGCTTCTGCCTGCATCCAGCTTTTGAAAATGATGTCCGTGCAACTTTCCCCATGAAAGCAAAAGGCAATCAGCCTCTTGTTCAGAGAGACCAAGAACACAGGATTTATTCCAATTAAAACTTGTTATCATAAGTCTTCATATTATTTTGAATTTTCTATGAAATATACTTTATATATTTTATATGACAAATCACTATTTTATCATACATGCAAATGAAGAAAGCATCTCAGTCGATTCTCTCCAGTGCTAACGAAGGCCTTTTGACGAGCATCACAGAAGCTGGAGGAAAATTCAGTCTGCGTGCACGGTCACAATGACCGACTCTCTGCGGGGCCTTGGGACTCTGGTGAGGGGGTTGCCTTGTTCTCCTCCACTGCACGAGCTTTGGTTCTTCTCTTGCTCTTCTTGGTCAGTCAAGACGATGCTGTGAGCCCCTTCAGAGGAGCACTTTGAGAGCAAGAGTGTGTGGGGGAGGAGTGTCGAGCGAGGGAAGCTGCGGTTGCCTAAAACCATGGACAGATTAGTGTGTCTTTCACAGGACACAGGCTTCCCTGGAGGCTCAGACGGTGAAGAATCCACCTGCAATGCAGGAGACCTGGGTTCCATCCCTGGGGCGGGAAGATCCCCAGGAGAAGGGAATGGCAGCCCACTCCTGTATTCTCACCTGGAGAATCCCATGGACAGAGGAACCTGGCAGGCTATGGCCGGTCCCCAGGGTCGTAGAAAGTCAGGCAGGACTGACCGACTAAGCACACACACTATATCAACATAGTTATTTATCCATCTGGCTTACTGTCCACAAGACGGTCATTCATTTATTTATTCAGTGTCTCGTCAATATGTATTAATTAATCAGCATGTATTTAGTGAGGGCCTGTTAGGGGCAAGGTTCTGAGCTACATATTACAGAGGATGAAATGGTAGGCTTCCTGACTATGAGGCATGTATTTTCCAGAAGGGGAGACAGGGTACATTAACATCCTCCCCCAACGCCCCCCGCCAGCCCTCTGACTCCAACACATACAGCATTCAGGCAGAGTAGATGAGCCAGGCCCCCATGAAATGAGGGGGCGTGGCGAGCAGCCTGGCCAGGCTGGCAGCAGCGTGTCACGGGCAAGCCTTGCAGCAGGCTTGGCCAGGTTGCAGTGGGTACTGAGAGCCAGCTGGGAATCTGGACCGGATCCACGGAACCCGACAGGATCTCCACACTGATTCAAAGGGTCAAGAGGAGAGCCGGGGAGCTAGCCCGAGCGAGCCTAGCAGCGTGGGCTGTACTAGACACAGTCCTCACTTTTACAGTTCCTCCCCAAAATGATGCCAGGAGGTCCTGCAGAGGCTGGCATTTGGGAGCAGTGACTGGGCTGGGCATACGTTTTCAGTATGTTTCATTTATAAAGACAGGTAGCTACCTCGGCAGTGGCTAGAAATAGAAAATGATTATTACAATACATATACTGCTTGGCTGGAGCCCATAAATGAGATTATTCCGGGCACCAGGGTTTCCTGGTGGAAAATAATCTTTTCCAGCTGGCGTGTGACACTCGGCTGGCTTGGAGGGGCTCTGGGCAAGCTGTGAAGCCACCTGGGCATGTGAGGAGCTTCAGGACGTCCACACGGGCAACTCCTAACAAATGCCTTGGTGTCAGTGCCGAACGCAATGTGGAACCTGAGAAATGTGATGTCTGGTGCCTTTAAGTCCAGTTTTCTGCTCTTTACTTATGCTCTCCCCCGTCTCCGTCTGCTCTTCGGTGAAGGTCGTGAAGATGGATCTGTCAGCAGCTGAAAGACACAGAGAGACCTGCTGATGGGACCTCTCGTCCTTCAAGGGCAAATCTCATCCCAGAAAACGGCAGGCGAGGAGCTCCAGCACCTGTCCTGGTCCCCACGTAGATGCTGAACAAAGAGACTGAGGTGGAGCAGCAGGAGGAGGTTGGAGAGGGGAGCAGCTCTCCTCGCCTTCACTGTAGGGTGAGGATTTGGACCTCCTTCCCCGCAAGCAGCTCACATACCTTAGTCTGTCCCGTGTACTGGAGTCTGGACAGTGCCCAGGGAGAAAATGGTGGCCAGCTGTCCAACACGCATGCTACAGATCAGTCTGCCCCACTGCCTGCAGTGGGCCAAGGAGCTTTGCTCACAGTAACAAACGTTTTAGCTGATACTGCCCTTAGTCATATTTGCAGAAAGGGCTTCCCTGGTGGCTCAGATGGTAAAGAACCTGCCTGCAATGCAATGCGGGAGACCTGGGTTCAATCCCTGGCTCGGGAAGATCCTCTGGAGAAGGGAATAGCAACCCACTCCAGTATTCTTGCCTGGAGAATTCCATGCACAGAGAACCCTGATGGGCTACAGTCCACAGGGCTGCAAAAGAGTTGACCTTGACTGAGTGACCAACACCTCATAAGCTTTATCAGACAATTGTCTGTAAGGGGATTTATATATATGACTTTTACCATCACGATTGTTTTTTTCCTAAAAGACAAGTCCTGTAAAATTTGGGATATACAAAGATTTCTCCCATAAAATAAAACTACTGAGTACATTCATTTTGCAAAATAATTTATCTCAGCTTTTTAAAATTAACAGCTACCTTTATATACAAAATGTGGCTGCTATTCAAGACAGTCTGTAGCTTGTCAATCAAATGGACTCCAATTGTTGATTCTTTTCATTTTATCTTCTTACTGTTTAACGTTATCTACACTTTCTAAATGAAATACACACACACATTTTGACCAATTCAGCATATTAACCTTGAATAATTTTAATGTTTTTGGTTTTATCATTATTACCTAGTTTTCTTGTGTTTCGATCAAATTTAACTCCTTGTTAGAAAGTTGCTCTGTTGCCTCAATTTGAATACTTCAAATACTCCTAACAGAAGGTTTTTTTCTCACTTATTAAATCAAGAAATACTACCTGCTATGTGCTAGTTTCATTTTTCTAGGCACTGAAATACTCCTGAAAATTTAACAGACAAGGTCTCATGTTGAAGACACAGACAATACATAAAATAAACAAGCAAATTGTGCAGTAGTTTAGCCAATTGGTATTTTGGCGAAAAATAACTGCGGAGAGAGGAGACGTATAGCTGAGGAGCACGGCTGCAAATTTAAAGTCGCAGTCAGTTGGTCATCACACTGTGTTGTGATCCACAGAGCCAAAGGCTTTGGCATCGTCAGTAAAGCAAAAACAGATGTTTTTCTGGAACTCTCTTGCTTTTTCGATGATCCATCTGATGTTGGCAATTTGCTCTCTGGTTCCTCTGCCTTTTCTAAATCCAGCTTGAACTTTTGAAAGTTCACGGTTCACATACCGTTGAAGCCTGGCTTGGAGAATTTTGAGAATTACGTTGCTAGTGTATGAGATGAATGCAATTGTGGGGTAGTTTAAACACTATTTGGCATTACCTTTCTTTGGGACTGGAATAAAAACTGACCTAACCAGTCCTGTGGCAAATGCTGAGTTTTCCAAATTTGCTGGCATATTTAGTGAAGCACTTAAACAGCATCATCTTTTACGATTTGAAAGTTCAAGTGGGATTCCATCACTTCCCCGAGTTTTGTTCTTAGTGATGCTTTCTTGGGCTCACTTTTCTGATTGTCTGGTTCTAGGTGGGTGATCACACCATCGTGGTTATCTGGTTATTCTTAAAGAGAATGATTTTTAACGAGATGGGAATACCAGACCACCTTACCTGCCTCCTGAGAAATCTGTATGCCAGTCAAGAAGCAACAGAACTGGACATGGAACAGCAGAATGGTTCTATATCAGGAAAGGAGTACATCAAGGCTGTATATTGTCACCTTGTTCATTTAACTTATATGCAGAGTTCAGTTCAGTTCAGTTGCTCAGTCATGTCCGACTCTTTGCAACCCCACGAATCACAGCACACCAGGCTCCCTGTCCATCACCAACCCCCGGAGTTCAGTCAAACTCATGTCCATCGATTGAGTTGGTGATACCATCCAGCCATCTCATCCTCTGTCGTCCCCTTCTCCTCCTTCTGCCCCCGATCCCTCCCAGCATCAGGGTCTTTTCCAATTAGTCATCTCTTTGCATGAGGTGGCCAAAGTATTGGAGTTTCAGCTTTAGCATCAGTCTTCCAATGAATACACAAGACTGATGTCCTTCAGAATGGACTGGTTGGATCTCCTTGCAGTCCAAGGGACTCTCAAGAGTCTTCTTCAACACCACAGTTCAAAAGTATCAAGTCTACAGTGTTCAGCTTTCTTCACAGTCCAACTCTCACATCCATACATGATCACAGGAAAAACCATAGCCTTGACTGCCTGGACTTTTGTTGGCCAAGTAAGGTCTCTGCTTGTTAATATCCTATCTAAGTTGGTCATAACTTTTCTTCCAAGGAGTAAGAGTCTTTTAATTTCATGGCTGCAGTCTTCATCTGCAGTGATTTTGGAGCCCCAAAAAATAAAGTCTGACACTCTTTCCACTGTTTCCCCATCTATTTCCCATGAAGTGATGGGACCAGATGCCATGATCTTCGTTTTCTGAATGTTGAGCTTTAAGCCAACTTTCTCACTCTCTTCTTTCACTTTCATCAAGAGGTTTTTTAGTTCCTCTTCACTTTCTGCCATAAGGGTGGTGTCATCTGCATATCTGAGGCTATTGATATGTCTCCTGGCAATCTTGATTCCAGATTGTACTGGAATCTGTGCTTCTTCCAGCCCAGTGTTTCTCATATGCAGAGTACATCATGCAACATGCCAGGATGGATGAAGTACAAGCTGGAATCAAGATTTCCGGGAGAAATATCAATAACCTCAGATATGCAGATGACACCACCCTTATGGGAAAGCAAAGAAGAACTAAAGAGCTTCTTGATGAAAGTGAAAGAGGAGCGTGAAAAAGTTGACTTAAAACTCAACATTCAGAAAATTAAGATCATGGCTTCTGGTCCCATCACTTCATGGCAAATAGATGGGGAAACAATGGAAATAGTGAGAGAATTTATTCTGGGTGGGGCTCCAAAATCATTGCAGATGGTGACTGCAGCCATGAAATTAAAAGACATTTGCTCCTTGGAAGAAAAGCTGTGACCAACCTAGACAGCATATTAAAAGGCAGAGACATTACTTTGCCAACAAAGGTCCATCTAGTCAAAGCTATGGCTTCTCCAGTAGTCACATGTGGATGTGAGAGTTGGACTATAAAGAAAGCTGAGCACCGAAGAACTGATGCTTTTGAACTATGGTGTTTGAGTAGACTCTTGAGAGTCCCTTGGACTCCAAGGAGATCCAACCAATCCATCCTAAAGGAAATCAGTCCTGAATATTCACTGGAAGGACTGATGTTGAAGCTGAAACTTCAATACTTTGGCCACCTGGTGGGAAGAACTGACTCATTGGCAAAGACCCTGATGCTGGGAAAGATTGAAGGCAGGAGGAAAAGGGAATGACAGAGGATGAGATGGCTGGATGCATCACAGACTCTATGGACATGAGTTTGAGTAAGTTTCAGGAGTTGGTGATGGGCAGGGAAGCCTGGCGTGCTGCAGTTCATGGGGTCGCAAAGAGTCGGACACGACTGAGCAACTGAACTGAACTGGTCATCACAGGCATCCTCAGAAGAGGCACTTGGGTAAAGACACGAGTGAGGTGAGGAGGGAATTGTGGGTACCAAGAATAAGATGCAGGCCAAGGGAAAGGAAACAGACCACATGACCTTCGCAGGCCAGAGCTGGGTGACATCTCAGTCCCTTTCCCCGCCTGCTCATCAGCAATCCCAGCATCATGCACCTGTGCCAAGTTCATGGTCCTGTTATGGCCCCAGCCCAGGCTCTCACCCCTGGGAGCTCCAGGGCTGGAACCTCCCTCAGGGACTCTGCTGGTGGCTCCTTGCGTCAGACCTGGGGTCAAGGCTGTCTTTCCCGCTCACAATCGCTACTTTCATTCCAAGGGTCACGGGGCGGCCCCCCAGGAAGGACACAGAGACACCGGAAGGCCTCATCTGGATGAGGGCTCTTTCCTCTTATGATGGCTAAACTGTAGACTTTACTTAATTTCCTACACAAGATGGACTGACTTTTCCTCTGCATAATTCCATATTTACATCATCGTAGATATTGAAAATTATCCAGTTGCTTTCACTCTGAGATGTGAGTGGGCAGATGGTTCATCACGGCTGTAATCACCACGTTTATGCCTTAAAGATATGTTCAAAGTTGATTCTCACTCCACGAAAAGGAAATTGAGCCTAGAATTCCATTCTAGTATAGTAGCTCCCCTCCTCTTAAAAAAACAAAATGAAATAACTGTCACTGACCCTGGGCTCATCCCTTACAAACCCCTGCTTTGTTAGAGGCTTTGTGTAACTATTAAACGTTTCCCTCATGATTTAAGGGCACTATCTTACATTCTTTTCTCAGTGGTGTATCTTCTTTATAAAGCAGCCTTTCATATGATCACGACTCCATCTTCTCAGAAGCATAAACCTACTCTGTACAACCACAACCAGCTTCATGCAAAGCATTCAATAGCTCTTTCTCCTCTCTTGAGTCCCTTTATTCAGAGCCAAGGATTGGGCATTTCTGACCCGTCAAGTCTTCAGATACAACTGTCACCAGGTAGAGAAGAATGCACAGAATATTTGAACTGAAGGAGGGCTGCCATTTAGACAGCTGGTGCAGCCTGGCTAAGTAAGGCCCTTTGTTCCCCTGAGCATGCGGTTTCCCGATAAGGACCAGTCCTTCCCTCTGGTGGCACATGGTGTGGGTGTCCCATGGAAGTCACACTCAGTTCACTGCTTCAGACAGAAGGCCATGTGTCGCCTGACCGATGGGTTTATTTGAGTACAGAGGGCAGCCTCCCTTCAGTGGGGTCCAGGCAAGTGAATCGTGTCACGTCCAGGCTCCTTTTCACCCTTTCACCACCCAGTCCACCCATCACCCATGAGGGAAGCACTGTCCAGCCTCACTTGCCAGCCGGCGGGCCATCCTTCCCAAGTCTCCAGCGACCCCAGTAGAGACGCAAGGGTTGAGATCTGGAAAAGATGGTGTCTGTCCTGTTGTCAAATCACACCACTTACGGATATGTAAACTGGGCCTTCCAGGAGTGAAGGATCTTGTCCAAAGTGGCAAAGCCAGAGTCAAATTCCACCAACGAGCGGTAAGTGTTGTTCTGTGTTTACAACAGAATATACTGGCATCACGATGAGAAACAAGAGCAACGCGGTCGTGAACAGAAGCACGTGTCAGGGGCAAGCGACTGCAGAGGGCGAAGAGGAGCCAAAGGAGAGGCCGGAGCCAGGGGTCATGGGTTTCCGGCTGCCCAGGGCATGGCTGCTTCAAACCTGCATGGGGGAACGACGCTGGCGTTCTCCTCTCCTTAGTCCAAGGAGGGAACTCAGCCTCCAGCAACTGCAGATCATCCCACTCAGCCAGCGAGCTACTGATTCATCTGTTCAAACTGTATGAAGTGCCTGCATTGTGCCAGGAACCGAGACGACTGCTGGGAACTGAATATGTGAGACGTACCCTGGCTGCCTCCCAGAAGCTTCCAAAATAGCTAAAAATTTCCAGAGACAAACAGGCAGTGTAGGAAAGAGAATTCACAGGATCTTGGCTTCTTAGGGTTGAATGAACAGTGTGTCCACCAACCCTAGGAAAGAACAGGACCCACGGAGGGCTGGTGTCGAGATGGAGCCAAGCATCAGAGAACAGCGCGGCGGGTGAGGCCGGGACAAAGAGAGAGAGCACACTACAGCATGCGCGTGCCCAGGCTCCGGATTCTGGTGACTCATTAATGCTCCCCAACACGGCAAAGAGGAAGATGCCCCAAAACCAGCCCACTCACTCCGGGCCGGGCCGGGTGCTCTGACCACTCCAGGGAATTCACAGCATCCACGTCAGTCTGAAAATTTAGCAGCAACCTGCCTACGGTAATGCGCTGCCTTCAACCTCCCGTGTTGTTGTGACAGATGATTATCTAGGAAGCACTTAGGGAATTGTCCCCTCTACTCATTATGAATTCATGCAAAGACATATTGAATTACACATCTGTCAGCGACTAAGTTAGAGCTACCGGGATCCAGCCTCCTATATCATCTGTATGTTCGCCTCTGAGATAGAACGGAAATTCGGTTGTAAAATAAATAGGATGCTGGTGTTGCATCCTATTGCAGAGTTGCATAGCTAATGTAGGATTATGGTGTTCAAAACCCATACAAGATGAACAGTGGTGAGTACACAGCGCTGCAGCTTTGTAACATGTGCTTTTCCTGAGCAAACACACCCACGTCGGAGCTTAGTGACCACAGTGAGGCCAGAGCAAAAACAGGGCGGCATGTAAGCAAGACAGCCACACTAGACGCCAGAGCTGAGCCCAGCAAAACAGACTCCACGTTGAGATGTCAGCGTTGAGTCACAAAATAGAAAGAGAAGAGATTTGGAAAGGAGAAGATTACTATGATAATGATCTTCCCTCTAAGAAAGCAAAAATCGTAACCTGGGTGTTTTCAATGGTATCTCTTAAGAAGCAAATCCCTGACATCCGCTATTGGTTAAATATGACAACTGCAATAAAATCACCTTTTTAAGAAGAGACTAGATGTGCTCTTGAGAGCAACTTGGAAAGCTGGGAAAGATATTTTGCTTGAAGACACTGGTGCTGTGAAATGGTGCTGAGAACCAGGCCTTATGAACGTGTTCGTGGGATGGGACAGGAGAGACGATGAGAATCAGACAGGTGAGCCTAGCTTTGCGGGTTGTCTCCCTCCAGGAACACCTGCTGATTTGCAGGATTGAGAGATGGCAAGCTACACAGAGCTCCTGATCACTCTTGTGGATCTAAGAGAACAACAACAACAAAGGAATCTCGTTTCCACACTGTATTTAGTTGCATTGAACAGCTTCCACCAGGCTCCTCCATCCATGGAATTCTCCAGGCAGGAATACAGAAGCGGGTTGCCATTCCCTTTTCCAGGGGATGCTCCCGACCAAGGGGTGGAACCCGAGTCTCCTGCACTGACAGGCAGATTCTTTTTCACTGAGCCACCAGGAAAGCCCCATGCATGCAACAAATTCTGATAAAGTCTCTTTTCATTTTTATTCTGTTGCAAATATTTTCTGATTTTCTCTTGTTATGGCTTCTTGTTAATAGATACACCCATGTTTCGAAAGTGAACATTTAATTTCCAAATACAGGGGGTTTTCTAAGGACTCTTTCTTTTTGTATTCTTGATATTAATCCCTCATTTTGATATTAATTTCTCTTTTAAATAATTTCTTCTCTTTAATCACCCGCTGTGTATTTTCAGTCTTTTAACTTCATTGAGTCTTTCAATGGCTATGTCAAAGACCTCTCTTGGTAAATGTCACACTGCACATTTGAAAATATGTGGGCTATTTTCAAATATCTTTTGATATTAATTTCTACCATAAAAAGGCTTCCCTGGTGACTCAGATGGTGAAACATCTGCCCTGCAACGCGGGAGACCCAGGTTTGATCCCTGGGTTGGGAAGATCTCCTGGAGAAGGAAATGGCAACCCATTCCAGTACTCTTGCCTGGAAAATTCCATGGACAGAGGAGCCTGATGGTCTACAGTCCATGGAGACCGAAAGAGTCAGACACGACTGAACAACTTCACTTTCACTTTCTCTTCTACTATATCACAGTGGTAATAGACTCTGTATGATTTCAACATCTTTAGATCATGTACAGCAGAGAGATCCAACCAGTAAATCCTAAAGGAAATCAACCCTGAATATTCGTGGCAAGGACTGATGCTAAAGCTGAAGCGCCAATACTTTGGCAACCTGATGCAAAGACCCGACTCATTAGAAAAGACCCTCATGCTGGGAAAGACTGAAGGCAGGAGGAGAAGCGGATGGTGGAGGATGAGATGGTTGGATGGCATCACCAACTCAATGGATGAGTCCAAGGAAACTCAGGGAGATAATGAAGGACAAGGAAGCCTAATTTGCTGCACTCCATGGAGTCACAAAGAGTTTGACACAACTTAGCGACTGAACTGAATTGAGACCGTGAAAATTTTTGCACCTTGTTTTACGTCCCTGGATCTGTTTCAGTGTCTCTTGGCTTATAGTCTATGGGAACTTGAATAGAATTTGTATCTTGCTGTTGTATGAAAATTATACAAATACTATTTATGTTGAATTGGCTAAAAAGGAAAATTGGAATTGCAGGCCTGCTGTAGAGGTGGCGGGTGGGAACGCCCTGGGCAAGGTGGGCGTGCTGGCCCTCCTCCAGATCTCGTGAACCCTCTCGCTTTGCTGCAGCAGAACCACATCACCAGGCTTGCTCTTGCTCTTGTCCCATCACCAGTCACAGCATCAGGGTAAAAGCAACCTCTGTCTCCTCACCTGGTCTGGTGTCATGTTTTTCCTTCAACAGCAAGATGAAATATTAAATTTTAATATCTCCCCCCTCCAAAATCAAAGAAATTGAATTGAAAAGTCTCAATGAATGCTATGGTCTCTAATATTTTACCTGTGATTCCAGAAAACATTTAGAGACACCTGGGGGAGTCACAGGCTCACAGGTGGCACTGGTGAAGGAGCCAGCACAGGAGACTCAAGAGATGTGGGCTCAGTCCCTGGCTCGGGAAGGTCCCCTGGAGGAGGAGAGAGCAGCCCGCTCCAGCATTCCTGCCTGGGAAAGCCCATGGACAGAGGAGCCTGGGGGGCTACAGTCCACGGGGCCACAGAGACGGATATGACTCAGCACACACGCACAAGGAAGTCACAAGGTCCATTTTATGATATCTGAATACTTCCAAGTCTGTTTCCAGAGACACAGGGCTCCCCTGAGCTGCTGAAGTTGATAAAATCTATTCCAACTTCTCTCCTAGGCACAAAGGGCATTTTAAAGGCGGAGGGTTTAATAGAGTTGAGTGCATGAGTGTGTTAAGTCACTTCAGTTCTGTCCAATCCATGTGACCCTATGAACTGTAGCCCTCTGTCCATGGGATTCTCCAGGCAAGAGTGCTGGAGTGGGTTGCCTCCCTCCTCCAAAGGATCTTCCCGACCCAGGGATCAAACCCGAGTCTCTCATGTCTTCGGCACTGACAGGTGGGTTCTTTACCACTGGCATTACCTGGGGAGCCCCAATAGAGGTGACCACAGAGGCGGATCTTCATGAGGTTTCTCGAGGTGTTTTAAAGCTATGTGGGTCCTACTTGATTGCCTTTGGAGTTGTCTTCAGCTTCTGAGGAAGTTAAGTCCACAAACGACCCAAGTAAGGAACCTACTTCAAGAAAAGAATTGCAGTGGCCACAGAATTTGGTTTTTTCGAGACGGCTGTGGTGCTGACCCACAGGTGTGCTTGGAGACTGTATCACATGAATGGACTCTCTCTCCCCAATATCTGTGGACTGCCACAAGGCCACTTCAGTCAACAAACAGCTGACATACATCTGAGTCATTTTTTATTGGTCAAGTTCAATGTTAAAATAGCGAGTACTGGGTGCTTGAGTTCTGCTCTGTGTCGCAGGCCCCCCATTATGCATGGACACCTGGGATTGCCCACATTCAGTCCTTGAAAGATGGAAGGCTCAACTTTGATAACTGGGCAAAATATAGTTTAACGTATTGATTTATCTAAAAAAAGTAGATATCACTCAGAAGATTTCAGAGGTGCCAGAAGAACGACTAATAAGTTACAGTAATAATGTTGGTTCAAAATTTTACAAAGCTACAGATCAAGTGAATGATGGTGGAGAAGGGGAAGATATGGCAAGTCTTTCAAAATAGAATTAACCCTGTTATGGGCAAGCCAAAGATGAATGAATAATGGAAACAAGCCTTCAGCCCAGAGGGTAGACAGCAGTGACCCATGGGGCGGACATTTTTTAAGGGCACCAGCATAGCCCAATGATGCTCCAGTGAAAGGACTCAGCACTGGCGCCCCCTCTGTCCAGGGGAGAGGGGGCCTTTGCAGGGAACCTACAGCCTCAAGCCCCATCAGCAAGACCTGCCCTTTAACAGCGATGGCAGCTCCAAGCTCTGTTGGCCTTTTGTCCAAATTCCAGGCTCAGTAAGCTCCCTCATTAATGAACCCCCTGATTTGCTTTCCTACGTGGGTCTAGCTTGCAGAGAGAAAATTCCTGGAACTGCCAACAGAATATTTCATTCTGAATAACAATTAGATTGTTCACATTGTAGAAGCAGCCATCTGGTCCTCTGGTTTTATGTCAGTCTCATGAGCTTGCTTTGAAAAAGAAGCTCGGCCCCCCACCCCAACAATGGACCTTCTCAGTGTGACAAGTTTCTATTTCTGAGCTTATAATGCCAAGGTCAGACCCTAGCCTGGAGAACCATCCGAACTGCAGTTTGGGACACACTTTGCATCAGTTTTCTGCCTTTGACCATGGTCTAACTTGCCCAGTTAGAAACTTCAGCAATCATGCCTGCAAGGAAAAGAGAGTCATCAATCCTGGAAGATGAATTCTGAGAGGCACTAAATTCCAGGATAAAGCAATGAAACAGAAATGATGTCTGATACTGGATATATTCTTGATAAAAATCCAATCTGTAGGTATCTTTTCATACCATTAGAAAAAAGAATTTTCAAATTTTTCTTAAAGCAGCTGATAATATATACAACGTAACCATTATTATTAATTAGATTACACACAATATCATGAGTAATAAATACCTTTATTTCATACCTGTCTTGTGTTGTTTCATTTCAGTGAAAAGGAATATATTTAAAAGGCTTTCGAAAGTTCATCTAAGTAGACTCCAGGCTTCCCTCCTGATGCTTCCTGCAAGGTCATGAGCAACTGTGAATTCTCTTCCTGTGGAACGCTCAGCCTCATGGGTGGAAAGGTGCATTGGAGACCACTGGTCCTGAGTAAATGTGATAGTTTCTTTTCCCCAATGGGATGGCTCCCTCCAAGATCATGCAGTCTGTACATTTTTTTAAAGGCGTTCAAAATCCTAGGCAATAATCAAAGTTAAATGATAACGTGAAACGTCTGGGAAAACTTGACCTTTCTTTCATCTCAACTAAATAATTGTCTCTCTGATTTTATTAAGTCATTGCTAACAGCTTGATATTCTTGTCCCTGGAGAGGGGAAAGACACACACACACACACACACACACACACACACACACTCAACTGCACCGACTGTTTGAGGAAAGGACAGGATTGTATGATGAGCAGGTGTTTAGCTCGCATCTTTTCTAGAGCGGCAACAAATAAACCCTCATAAAACCTCCCTGTGTGACGAACTGTCCTGGAAACACTTTGGCCGCTGCACCGTGAGCCTCACATGCTCTCACCCTCATAGGCGGCCCACCCATCTCAAGATCTATCCCAAACAATGACCAAGGAGTAATTACGGATTTAGTGGCCTGTGTTAATTCCAAGTTTGATACTGGATTTCCAAGCACAGACAGCATTTGTCTCCTGCCTTCACACTTATGAGAAGCTCTCACTTCAGAGACAAAGATCTCTTAATAGATAATGATGCCCAAATATGGTTCTCACTGTGGCAACTTTGATGGTGAAAAGTCAGAGGAAATAATGTCTATAGCATAGCAATAGAAGTTGCTATGTAAATTGCGGGAGACAGTGTGTTAGTGAGTTTTCTGGAGAAACAGAACCAGTGAGATAATACATAGAGAGACGAATAGGGTTTTTTTTCCAAGGAATTGGCTCGGGCGATTGTCGGGGCTGGCAAGTCCAAAATCTTCAGGACAGCCAGCTGGCTCCAGACACAGGAAGAGCTGACAGCCGATGTGTTAGTTGCTCAGTCATGTCTGACTCTTTGAGACCCCATGCACTATAGCCCGCCAGGCTCTGCCCATGCAATTCTCCAGGCAAGAATACTGGAGTGGGCAGCCATTCTCTTCTCCAGGGGATCTTCCTGACCCAGGAATCAAGCCCAGGTCTCTTGCATTGCAGGCTGATTCCTTACCATCTGAGCCATCACGGAAGCCCTGATAGCTGATGTTGCGGTTCAAATACCAAGGAAGAAATCCTCTTTCCTTGCTTGGGGGAACCTCAATGGTTTTCTCCAACATTTTATTACTGATTGGATGAGTCCCACCACATTTGTGGATGGCGATCCTTTTTACTCAGTGTTTACTGATTTACATGTTAATTTCATTTTAAAAAATTACCTTCATGGAAATATCTAGAATCAGTCTTTGGCCAAATATCTGGGCATCATGGCCTAGCCTGCTGCTGCTGCTGCTGTTAAGTCACTTCAGTCGTGTCCGACTCTGTGCGAGCCCAGAGATGGCAGCCCACCAGGCGCCCCCGTCCCTGGGATTCTCCAGGCAAGAACACTGGAGTGGGTTGCCATTTCCTTTTCCAATGCATGAAAGTGGAAAGTGAAAGGGAAGTCGCTCAGTCGTGTCCGACTCTGTGCGACCCCATGGACTGCAGCCCACCAGGCTCCTCCGCCCATGGGATTTTCCAGGCAAGAGTACTGGAGTGGGGGGCCATTGCCTTCTTCAGGCCTCACCTGATTGACACATAAAATTAACAAGTTCCACCATGTTCCTTTACAAAATCAGAAAAAAATGTTGAACCAGGTCTGGGGCCACCTTAGGGTTTAGGGCAAGGACTATGGATTCAGTCCAGGTGATAAGAGGGTATAACTGACTGAAGCTATGGAGAAAGAGTCCCTTTTCCTATTTAGAGCAATCAAGTCACTCCCAGCCCCAAGCAAGGGATGAGGATTTCAATTGGGCGGGGGAGGGGGGGGGGGACTGATTCAGAGAAACCTTAGAAGTGGGGATTCCAGGCACAGAAGAGATCGCATGTGCAACTGATGCTGGGGATCTTAGTGAAATCAGACACACTGAAGGTCAATATTCATTTTGCATCCTGATTTTATATATATATATAAAATACACAGTAAAGCTTAAAGAACCAGGTAGCAGATTGAAAGGTTTGTCCCTGAAACTTGAAGAACCAGGAGGAAAAGGTGTTGATGTTGTCTAGTCCCTGCAAGAAATCCTGCTTCCTATGTGATCATGGAAGACAGAGGTCATGGTTTTACCAGCTACCCCTCTCCCATCCTGTACACTCACTGGCAGAGAGTGTCTGCAGGGATTCTTTTTTTTTTTTTTCCTACCTCATTTAAAAATATAAACAGGTGACCAAAGCAGACACTGAGGAGAGCTCGCACATGACAGAGAAATGAAAGCAACAAAGAAATAGAAGGCAGCATAAGCAGGGTGAGTGCCAGAGAGCAGAAACACTCAGAGCGGCAGGCACAAATTTGCGTCCATATAGATAAACTGGAGAAGAAGTGCGCCCCTCTCCAGAGTTCTCGCCTGGAGAGTCCCAAGGACAGGGGAACCCGGCGGGCTACGGTCCATAGCGTCACAAAGAGTCGGACACAACTGAGTGACTGAACGCTTATAGATAAACTGGAACACTGTGAACAAGGAACGTGAGAAGGAAAAGAATGTATTCCAGAAGTTAAATAGGATAGCCAAACATTAAGATGAAGCAATAGAACACTATGAGACAGAAAAAGGTTGAGAAAAAAAATCCCCCAGAAGATAGCAAAAGATAAAGAATTGAGGTAGGGTGGGTAAAGATAAGGAAAAAAAGAGTCAGGCTATCGACTCAACATTAGCTGTTGAAAGAAAGTCCGGAACGAGGAAGGAGGCTGATAACAGCTCCCAAAGACAAATCCAGGTCTTAATTCCTAGACCCCAGGAATGGTATCTTATTCGGAAAAAGGGCCTTTGCAAAAAGTGATTACGGGTCTTGAAGTAAAGAGATAATCCTGGAATATCCAGACTGGCCCTGACTGCCATCACTATTGGCTGTACAAGGAGGAGGCAGGGAGAGATGTGAAACACACAGCCGTGCACGTGAAGATGTAGACAGAGACTGGAGCGGTTTCACGCGGCAGAGACTCAGGCTCACAGAGCGGCAGCCAGACGCCGGATGGCAAGCGGCTCCCGCGTGCCTGGCACACAGTGGAAGCTTCAGACAGGCTGAGGCATTGGTCTGGCAAATAGTCCAGCTCATGGGAAGATCTGAACCTCTTCCTGGGAACGGAATGCACAGAAGTAAATAAGTACTTCATAGGAACTGCTCTTAAAAGTAATGCTTTGATTATACAGAAGGAATGACTTGGGTTTTGTTTGTTTGCTTGCTTTGCTTGTCTTTTAAATATTTATTACTCCCTGGAAACAACCCTGATGCTGGCAAAGCTTGAAGGCAAAAAGAGAAGGGAATGATAGAGGATGAGATGGTCAGATAGCATCAGTGACTCAGTGGAGATAAACTTGAGCAAACTCTGGGAGACGGTGAAGGACGGGGAAGCCTGGCGTGCTGCGGTCCATGGGGTCCCAGAGTTGGATCTGACTTAGCGACTGAACAGTAACAGCAAGATTCGTTATTTATGGCTCTGGTGTGTGGAGTCTTAGCTCTCCAATGAGGGATCAGACCTGCACTTCTTGCATCAGAAGGCAAAGTCTTAGCCACTGGACCACCAGCAAAGTCCCAGAAGGAATTATTTTGGACCGATAGTTTCTGCTTGCATGGTGAGAATAATTCCTAGAATGAACAGGGTTACACATCTCTGGTCATCACTATCCAGCTGAGGATGAGAAGAGAAGGATGTGGTACCTTTGAGGAGGTCAGGGCTTGATGCTCGCGCTGGGGAAAGCAGAGGACAGAAGGCTCTGGACCTCTGGTCAAGGAGACAAGCTCAGAGGCAAACTCTACCTCTTTCCAGTTCTTCCCGGAAACAAAACAAAATAAAACAAAACCACCTAAAGGAAGAAATGACCAGAGCCCTCTGTGGCCGAGGGGGGAAAATAAAACCCTGTTGTTGTTCAGTGGCTCCGTCGTGTCTGACTCTGCAACCACGTGGACTGCAGCACGCCAGGCTTTGCTGTCCTTCGCTGTCTCCCGGAGCTGCTCAAACTCACATCCATTCAGTCGGTGACGCCATCCAGCCATCCTATCCTCTGGCGACCCGCTCCGCCTTTTGCCTTCAAGAGGCAGGCGAAGGGCATGACCAGAGCTGTCTGTGGCTCAGGGCCCAGGGCCCAGGGCGGTATCTGTGCTTCTAGCTCTCACCCCTCTGGACACACAGTAGGACAGCATGTTTCTGCTCCAGCGAGCACAGTCAGCCTTGTGCTGTGGCAGTGGAAATGCGGAGCCTGACCCGGCCACTTGCAGAGAGAGGCACGGTGTGGTCAGCCCTGCTCTCTTCCCCCTGTTGCTGAAGATGGAGGTTGCCCACAGACCCAACAGAAAGCATGAACAGAGCCCCCTGGACGTGAGGTCTAAGCAAAACACCCACCTTTGCAGTGATACGGCCCTGTGGCCTGGGGTTCCTTATGGGACAGTAACTTTACTGACGGGCATCATTGCTAGTCTGTTTCAGCTCCTTGTAGATGGATCCATGCCTATGTGAATTTTTCATAAAAATCTATTTTTCTACAAGGGAAGGGTGAGGATAAGCAATTTTCCCAGTAAAACCATTTACAGATTATTCATTCACTGAATCAATGGACTACTGATGCTCCATTTAATTGCATACTTAAGAACTGGGATCTTATAAAACCTGAACCACTGAAGTTCACTTAACGATGCGGGTATATCATGCATGGAAAATGAAAGTGTGGTTGCTGCTTTTTTGTACAATGTGCACCGAGTACCTTAGGACTCGATGCTCTGCCCGTGAGGGCAGGACCACATCCACTAGAATCAGTGAACAGTCTGCCACTGCATGGCCCAACTGCTGTGTGATGCTTTGGGAAGAGATACTGGGAAGCTGGGTCTCCTATTTACATGCTGGTCTCCCCAGGGAGACTGTGTCTTCCTGAGACCATGTCCTGTTCTCAGCCTGCAGGCTCAATGTATAGCACAGTGAATAAAAAATATCAGGCAAAAAATTAGCACCTTGCAAATAATCAATGGGTCTGAGGCTTCCGGTGACTCAATGGTAAAGAATCCACCTACGAGTGCAGTAGGCTCAAGAGACATGTGTTCGATCCCTGAGACAGGAAGATCCCCTGCAGAAGGGAATGGCAACCCACCCCAGTAATTCTTCCCTGGGAAATCCCATGGACGGAGAAGCCTGGTAGGCTACAGTTCATAGAGTCTCAAAGAGTCGGACATGACTCAGCACACACACGCACACAATGTTTCCAAATTTGCATTATTCCCCTACCTATTTTAAAATACTCATAGCACACACTGTACATTGAAATAGATTTTTTAAAGTCTTTTAGATGGGCAGGCAGACATAAAGAAAGCTAGATGCATGCATGCGTTCCAAGTCACTTCAGTCATGTCTGACTCTTTGCAACCCCATGGACTGTAGGCTGCCAGGCTCCTGTGTCCATGGGATCCTCCAGGCAAGAATACTGGAGTGAGTTGCCATGCTCCTCTTCAGAAAGAAAGATAGATTTTCCAGTCTAAAAGTACCTCACTCCAAAGAAATGGTGGAAAGCTTTGCTGGATTTCGTGGTTTGCCCAATGGCCATCAAGACAGCTGGTAATGCAGATGTCTTAAACAGGACCAGTCTCTCTGCTAGGAAACTTGGCATGCAAATTGTACGAACATATGGCATAAATTTTCTTAAATCAGGAAGAGTAATATAAACTACCTGACACTAAGTGTTTGAAATAGAACAGAACCCTTACCGTATGCTTATATTAGTTTCAGAAGAATGGCTCTGAGATAAGAGTTTCCCAACAATTTAAAATTGTAAAGTCAAAAGTAGAAATGTCAGGGAAGTGGACAGCCCACTGGCTATTCGTGAGGAATTTCTTGTGTATTTTTGAATGCCTGGATTACACAGAATTATTTCTGGAAAAAGACGGCAACCATTTTTTGTGACATCAGCTGCGGTTTTACAATTTGTTATTACCTGCTCATTACAAGTTTCATGGAGCTGTTTCTACAAGCTGTTGCAGTGAATACATACCTCATGCGAGGAAGTCTTTTTTTTTTTTTTTTGGCTGCATGTTAAGAATATTCATCCAATGATGAGGATTTAACATCTCATCCATCTGGAACTTTAGAGAGGTAATTTTTTCTAGGTTGGTTAGATCACTGACTCATTTACCTGGTAATTTCCTTTGTACTATTATTCCCAGTTTATAGACTTTTGCCTTGAATATTGACCTTCTAGGATTTCAAAAAGAAATCATAGTTCCAGACAGCACAAGTGTGTGCTAAGTCACTTCAGCCGTGTCCAGCTCTTTGTGATCCCATGGACTGCAGCCCGTCAGGCTCTCTGGCCATGGGATTTTAGGCAAGAACACTGGAGTGGGTTGCCATTCTCTTCTTCAGGGAATCTTCCCGGCCCAGGGATCGAACCTGGGTCTCCTGCATTGGCAGGCAGATTCTTTACAGTCTGAGCCACCAGGGAAGCCCATTGCTAGCTGATTTTCTTTTTGCAATCTTCCATGTGGATTTCGTTTCCTGCCTTGAGCCCTGACTGGTACACACAGCGAATGGTACCATCAGAGCCTGGACAAGAGACTCCGAGTCCATGAGGGAATTGCTACCCAACACCTGGAAATAAAAAGCTGACATTTTGGCAAAAGGAAAAGTGGGAGGGGGACGGTTGCTGGGTAGGCTGCCAGCAGTGGCTGCCTCAATCCTAGGTCCCTGATACCTTTGTCTCAAGTAGCCGTGGTTCCGCCCTGCGTGATTATCTGTCCAAGGTGTCCGTGGAAACAGCTAACCCCTTTTTAAGAGTGAGGCGCTCACGTTCGTGTCTCTCCGCAGGTTTGTTGCCATATTGTTTGCCTATGGAGGTGAAACAGATCGTCTCTGCCTTGAGCTCGCTGTGCAACTCACGCTGCAGGGATTCAGCTGAAGTCCACGACTCTTTCAAATTCATCTCACCCGTGTTTCTTAGTCTTGAAGCTGTTCTAACGTTCTATACACACGTGTGTACATTTTCCCCAAACCTAACGCATATTTCTGTCAATTTAATTTGAAGTTGCCTTTTAAAAATATATCTGAGAACTCTTCATGTTATAAAATTCGACTTCACTTGACAATTGGTCCTCTCCTCAGATAAAATGTATTTCTGTAGCTTTTAAGAACAAAAAGATATTCTTAAAGAAGCATCTTAAATATATTAAAGATTTTCTTAAGAAGAAACCAAAAGATATTCAAGTATCTTTCACATCATGGTATATTCTACTGGGAAAAGTATAAATTCTGACTTGTTACACTGATTTATTAGCCAAGACGGGGGAGCCAGACATCTTGGAGACGTGCATTAACATATCTCAGTCTCCTTTCTCTGCGTATGGAGGTGGTGGCAGGGCAGCCAAGGCTGGCCTTTGACCTCTTTGGCTGCAGAGCTAACTCTCAAACCTTCCCTATGCTGATCTGTAGCTCAGAATAGTAGCTCAATGGGCCGCGAGTCCCACGCTCCCTGTCAGCTGATTCCTGCTGGTTTGGACAAGGTGGGGGGAAGGGAGAGGGCTGGTTGTTCCCCCACCTTATGTTGGGTGCCATCCGCCCTCACCGTCTGGCTTGGGTGCTATCTCTGTAATCTCACATCTTTCTCTCCGGCTCAGGCTGTTCTTGGAAAATTCCACCCTCAGGTTCTTTTCTGCACCATGACCTCAGCCTCTGCCCTGGCAGCACTCCCCACCCCAGCCTCAAGAAACTGCCTATCGGTTCATCTCTGTTACACGACTGCTCCTGTTTAGCTTCTTCGCGCTGGCTTTGCTGTGTAAGCGATGCCCTCGCTTAAGTCCCCTGTGCTGTGAGCTGTAGAGTGTTTCCTTTTTCCGTGGCCAGGCCTGGCTTGCTGCCTGTGTCTCACCCTCAGACACGGATAGACGAAACTGAAGGTGCAGCTGGTGGTTGCTCTGGAGCAGCTGAAGTCAATAAAATGCAGCTGCCTCAGATTTCAGGTTTCCCCGCAGGCTCAGATGGTAAAGAATCTGCCTGCAATGCAGGAGAGCAGGGTTCGATCCCTGGATTGGGAAGATCCCCTGGAGAAGGAAATGGCAACCCACTCCAGTATTCCTGCCTGGGGAATCCCACGGACAGAGGAGCCTGGCCGCAGTCCATGGAGTTGCAAAGAATCGGACATGACTTGAGCTACTGACACTTTCAAACAGATTTCACAAGCCAGGAAGACATGTAATTGTAATTGCATGACCCAAAGTTGGGAACCAGAGATTTTTTCACACAGCCAGAGAAGACAAGAGCAAGAGATATCTGTCAAAACAGGCAGATGAGAAAGTGTCTGTTTGTACACTGGGGCGGGGATGCTTGCCAGCTGCTAGGACCTTGAGACTCCAACCAGACACATCACGAGGAGGCACCCACTTCTAGCGCATCGTGAGCAAAATCGCCAAGTATCTTCAGAATAAGAGACGAGGACATGGGCTCGGGTGGGATTAGGTGGGGTCCCAAGAAAGCGGTTTCGCCTGTTGCCTTGTCCTTATGTTAGAAAAGTCACGCCTTCAGAGTCACAAGACTCTTGGTATATCCCCAGAAATGACAATGCTGTGACATCTTTTCTGCTATTTCCCTGACAAGAGTTAGAAAACTGTTTTATAAAAGAAAAAAAAAAAAAAAGCTAAAAGTGAGATTTTCTTACAGAGGAGCCAGGAATGATATGGAAAGATTATGGAGCTAATGGGGCATAGCCTCGAGGAGAGAATTAGGGGGATCTTTGTGTAAAATTAGAAAAATAAATACAAAATTATGCCTTTTCCATGATGTGGCTTATGGCTAATGACCCATGCAGGGGATTACTACGTGAACCCCCAGGCTGAATTGCCAGGGGAGAGGGAAACATGTAGTGAAAAGTTACATTCAGTATTGGGTTTTATTTTTTTTTATAAATCTTCTAAAACTGTCAGATTTGACATTTCTTTTCTGAAATTAAAGAATTATTTTGGGGACTTCTCTGGTGGGCTGGTGGTTAAGACTGCCTTCCAGTGGTCGAGCAGCTAAGATCACATGTGCCTCGAGGCCAAAAAACTATAACATAAAACAGAAGCAACATCTTAAAGAATTCAATAAAGATTTTAAATAAAATGATCCACATCAAAAAATCTTAAAAGAAAAATGTCGATGTTAAATTGCCAATAACGAGCATTCAGTTCTTGAAAGAAGTGTGGTTGGAAATGAACATTTTGGGGCTCACTGTTCTTTCAGTGAAGACGGTTCCCAGGCAAAACCTTGTATCAGCTTCTCAATGCTTTTTTAAACCAATTTTCTTTTCTGAAACCACTGTCATAATAATTAAACTGACAGTGGTTGGAAATGCACACACACACATGCATCTAACCACACACATGCACGCTTGCATTTCAGACTACTCCTAAATAACTTCAGTAGGATGAAGAGGCAGGGTGGCGTCTAACCAGAATCCCAAGTCCCCTTCCTTCAACTAAAACTGCAGCCAAAAAAAAAAAAAAATCCATTTTCTCTGGTGGCTGTGAACATTGCGGCTTCCCAGTTCTTAACATGCATCTGGCACATACAATTGCTTTCCTGCCTTATTTGCTTAGAGTCCGTATTTTCAGCCTCTCTAAAACAGAAGGAAAGCTTGGTTTTACTGAAAATTTTCCTTACGGGAAGCACTGGGGAAGCTTCGATTGGCACACTTCATCATTATCCAGAACAGTTGCAAATCTTACATGAACATGTCAATTATTCATGACTCTGAGGTCCTGAATGCCAGCTATGCATTATTAACCAGCAGATGTAAATATTTTAAAGCCCTGGTGAGAAACACGTTCTGTGGAAGCACTTCTGCAGCAGAGTGGATAAACAGCAAATTTCACAGCCAAAGGTGGTGCCCACCCAGCCACACTTATGCAAAACTCCACACAACAGGGTTACGAATGTTGTTCGGAAGCTTTTTTTCATTCTGCCCTTTTCACAAGGGGCCTGTTTTCCATGCCACAGCCATTAATTCTATGTGCTTAACCTTTGCAATAACCCAATCTATATTTGGTTCTTTCTAACCCTCTGTGCAATCTCTCTTAATTTTAAACCTCGAGTTAAAATAATTGTATTTTAGTTGACTTAAAGAGGGGTTCCATTCTAGTCGACATTGCTTTACTGAACAAGGTTGTTTCTCCCCCTATTTCTGTGCCGTTACTTTTCCTTTCCTCTTGTGGGTGGCCAGCATCCTGGCCTTCTGTGCCTATGGGAGCGGAATTTAAAAGTGTGGAAACAGTTTGGAGGGAACAGAATGGTGGCTCTCGTTCCCAGCTGGCAGAGAGCAGAGCACGGTAGGTGCCCACTCAGGGAGCATGCCCCTCTGTGTGAGGAGTCTAGGGGCTAATAGAAGGCCTGGGCTCGCAGTCAGGAGCTGCTGGCGAGAGGCAGAGGCGATGGGATCTTTATCCTTCCCCTTGCATTGTTTCAAAGACGGTCACACTGGCATCAGTAACCCAGCAACTGCGTCTGGCAGTTCAGCGGCTCTTGGGCCTTCTTTCTGATATGTACCAACGAGGGAAGGGTGTTGCAACGTAAGCACCAGACGGGGGTGTATTTAGCATAGAGTCAGAGGGAGAAAATGTGAATTGTGGCTCCTGCCAAGTTAGGGGGCAGAAAAGCAAGCTTCATCACAGACGTGCAGCGTTAGGAAAGTCTAAGTGAAAATGCCAGGAGTGGTCAGTCCTGCTGACTGGTCTCTTCATCTTCTCTGTCCTCAGGAAAGGGAAAGGGGAGAACTCAGCCCTCTTTTTCTCTTTTCCACAGCAACACCCTTGAAGGAGCTGTCGGTGAATCTGAGGTTCTTTCTTCATTGGTCAAGAATTTGGAAGTGAAGCCGAGAGGTTAAGAAAGGGAAGTGAGAATTTATTTAAGCAAGGACACGTGTTCAGATGGAGAGTGGGCAGGCGGGTGAGGACCCACCGGTCCACCCTGGGTTTCTTTGACAAGCCTGCCGCAAGGCGCATGCAAATGAAGGGGCGGGATATTCGCTGGGAATGCAGGAGTTTGGAGGTCTTCTTCCCTGATTTTTGCCCTTCTTCAGCTTAGATCAAAAGTGCCACAGGCCTCAGTGCAGCAGGAATACTTTTCTGTATGCTGCTGCTGCTGCTAAGTCGCTTCAGTCGTGTCCGACTCTGCGACCCCATAGATGGCAGCCCACCAGGCTCCGCCGTCCCTGGGATTCTCCAGGCAAGAACACTGGAGTGAGTTGCCATTTCCTTCTCCGACGCATGAAAGTGAAAAGGGAAAGTGAAGTCGCTCAGTGTCTGACACTTCGCGACCCCATGGACTGCAGCCCACCAGGCTCCTCCGTCCCTGGGAGTTTTTAGGTGAGAGTGCTGCGTGGGGGGCCGTTGCCTCCTCCTCTGTATGATCTTATCTAATGACAACACAAGAGGCGCAAGGCCACATTTCCCGCAGTGCAGCCCCCCTTTCCCCACCTTTCTTTGTCTGCTCTCAGACCCTTCTCACCAAAATTCGAGGTTTCCTGTCAGTCTAGAGGCCCCAGCTTTCCTTTGTCCACTCTGGGACCCCCACTGTTTATAAGCTGTGTGATTTCCTGCCACCTGGCCCTTGCCCCCATCTCTCTGCTTTTACCTAGCTACTGGTTTTTCCAGGGGTCATGTGTGGATGTGAGAGCTGGACCATAGAGACGGCTGAACACTGAAGAATTGATACTTCTGAACTGTGGTGTTGGAGAAGACTCTGGAGAATCCCTTGGACTGCAAGGAGATCCAACCAGTCCATCCTAAAGGAGATCAGTCCTGAACATTCATTGGAAGCTGAAGCTAAAGCTCCAATACTTTGGTCACCAGATGCAAAGAACTGACTCATTGGAAAAGACCCTGATGCTGGGAAAGATTGAAGGCAGGAGGAAAAGGGGACGACAGAGGAAGAGATGGTTGGCTGGCTTGATGGACATGAGTTTGAGCAAGCTCAGGAGATGGTGAAGGACAGAGAAGCCTGGTGTGCTGCATCCACGGAGTCGCAAAGACTCAGACACGACTGAGCGACAGAACCACACAGCCTAGCTGCTTGCCTGCTGGGAGAAAGATGCTGCCCTTCTCCACCCGTTCTCCCCCTCCGTCTTTAATTCCAGCTCTTTGGCTTTGCCCTCTGCGGATATCTCCCTGCACCTCTCTGGGGACTGACCACCCTCCCCAGTGATTTCCCTTCAGGTTCCTCAGGCAAAGTGTAAACTGTGAGCCCAGTGTCTTTTTGACCTCCACACAGTCACAGATTGTAGCGCCCAGTGCTCACAGAAGCACCTCAGTCGTATCACCCGGAGCTGTTGAAAGAAAGCACACATCCCACGCACCCTCAGCTTGCAGGCACCCACACGCGACCCAAGAGGAGCTTCTCTTCCTGCTTTTTCCTGGGAAACAGCATAGCCGGAGGATTAGGAGCCTTGGCACTGAAGCTGGAACATGCAGGCAGCGTTTGGCTCTCCTCAGTGGGTTGCATGAGTTTGAATGAAATGATCTAGAGGAACACTGGGTCCGTAGCAGATGCTGCTGAAGCTGTAGTGCGTGTTGGTCATGCCCTGCTGTTATCATCATCCGCTATGAAAGCATGTCAGGGCCACGACTGTAGTAATAGACATCCGCTGAGTCACTTGGACCCCGGACATCTGGAGACCCCAACTCTGCTAAATTCCTCACCTACCTTACCCTCCGTCCAGCAGCAGGAGAGGCTCTGAGTGAAACCTCTGTTAGGGAAACAAACAAAACCCCAGCTGGACTCCTTGAAATACACCCTAAACATCCTAGCTGGCTACCTCTGGGATTTCCATGATGACTTTTTCCTTGTTTCTCATTGTTAAAAGATGCACTATCTTACAGGAAAGAGTAAAAACACACTGGACTTAATGGTATTTATCATTATTTTATCAAAAAGGCAAAGTACAAATTAAATTTTATAAATTCTGTGCTGTGGTGGAGAGGGCTCAGTCATGTCCAGCTCTTGCGACCCTACGGACTACAGCCCACCAGGCTCCTCTGTCCATGGGATTCTCCAGGAAAGAATACTGGAGCGGGTTGCCATGCCCACCTCTGGGGGATCTTCCCAACCCAGGGATGGAACCACATTTCCTGCGTCTCCTTCATTGCCCGTGGGCTCTTTCCTGCTGAGCCCCTGAGATACCCCAAGGTAGAGAGAGGCATTTGTGATCGCAATTGTGATGGCAGACCGTGGGCTACAATCCAACCCTGTCGCTCACCAGCGGGGTGACCCTAAGACATTCTGGAACATTTTTATGCTTCCGCTTCCTCATTGTTACAAATGGAAGCCAATCTGTGTCTTTAGCTTATGAGAACACTCAGAGGAGGAATTGAGTATGGTGACTAGGACAGATCCTGCTTACCTGGCGTGTTCCATACCCACATTAGCTCTGTGATTTTCAGTAACTCAGATCACAGACAAACCTCTGGGGGATCTTCCCAACCCAGGGATGGAACCACATTTCCTGCGTCTCCTTCATTGCCCGTGGGCTCTTTCCTGCTGAGCCCCTGAGATACCCCAAGGTAGAGAGAGGCATTTGTGATCGCAATTGTGATGGCAGACCGTGGGCTACAATCCAACCCTGTCGCTCACCAGCGGGGTGACCCTAAGACATTCTGGAACATTTTTATGCTTCCGCTTCCTCATTGTTACAAATGGAAGCCAATCTGTGTCTTTAGCTTATGAGAACACTCAGAGGAGGAATTGAGTATGGTGACTAGGACAGATCCTGCTTACCTGGCGTGTTCCATACCCACATTAGCTCTGTGATTTTCAGTAACTCAGATCACAGACAGGAGCTGTGTACTTGTGGGCCACGTACAATACAGATCCAAGGCTCTTAAATTCCCTTTGAACCTTTATAAAAACACTGAGATATTTTGAAAAGTAGGAAGACCCTTCTAATGAGTCACATTCCCAGTTGGCAAGGGTAAGAGTGGGTTTAGTAAAGCTCCATCTTTACAGCCTGTAGGACGTGCTCCGACACTGATGTAAACTGATGCAAATCTTGCAGTCTATCTCATAAAACAGTTGGTGTAATTTAGTATAAAACAATGCTTTCTGTTATTTTATTTAGAACTTAAAATTTCCCAAGAAATTTTCAGTAAAGTTGAAGCTCCACAAAACCACAGAAGAAGCCAACCATCTGTTTCCCACTGATGCAGACATGACTGAAGCCCCTTCAGACTGAACTTGACTTTCAGCAAAAGGCCATGCAAAAGCAGCCTCTAACAGCACCCTCTGAATTTCACACAAAACTGTTAGATATGAGAACAATGCTCAGCAACACACTGAGTGCCCCCAATGCCCTCAGAGCATGAGGTCAAGTAACTGAGCATCAGTTCCTGGACAGGTTGATAAGAAGCTGAGGGGTCCCCGAGGAGAAGGGGTCTGGGGTTCTTGAGGAGGAGGAAAGGACAAATATTTATTTTTTTTTCTCTACATTCCTTCAGTTCAGTTCAGTTCAGCTCAGTCACTCAGTCGTGTCCAACTCTTTGCTGCCCCATGAATTGCAGCATGCCAGGCCGCCTTGTCCATCACCAACACCCAGAGTTCACTCAAACTCATGTCCATCAAGTCAGTGATGCCATCCAGCCATCTTATCCTCTGTCGTTCCCTTCTATTCCTGACCCCAATCCCTTTTAGCATCAGAGTCTTTCCCAATGAGTCAACTCTTGGCATAAGGTGGCCAAAGTATTGGAGTTTCAGTTTTAGCATCAGTCCTTCCAAAGAACACCCAGGACTGGTCTCCTTTAGAATGGACTGGTTGGATCTCCTTGCAGTCCAAGGGACTCTCAAGAGTCTTCTCCAACACCACAGTTCAAAAGTATCAATTCTTTGGCGCTCAGCTTTCTTCACAGTCCAACTCTCACATCCATACATGACCACTGGAAAAACCATAACCTTGACTAGACGGACCTTTGTTGGCAAAGTAATGTCTCTGCTTTTGAATATACTATCTAGGTTGGTCATAACTTTCCTTCCAAGGAGTAAGCATCTTTTAATTTCATGGCTGCAGTCACCATTTGCAGTGATTTTGGAGACCCAGAAATAAAGTCTGATATTGTTTCCACTGTTTCCCCATCTATTTCCCATGAAGTGATGGGACCAGATGCCATGATCTTCGTTTTCTGAATGTTGAGCTTTTAGCCAACTTTTTCGCTTTCCTCCTTCACTTTCATCAAGAGGCTCTTTAGTTCCTCTTCACTTTCTGCCATAAGGGTGGTGGCATCTGCATATCTGAGGTTATTGATATTTCTCCTGGCAATCTTGATTCCAGCTGTGCTTCTTCCAGCCCAGCATTTCTCATGACGTACTCTACATATAAGTTAAATAAGCAGGGTGACAATATACAGCCTTAACGTACTCCTTTTCCTATTTGGAACCAGTCTGTTGTTCCATGTCCTTAGTCTTAGTCATATAAAAAAAATTTTTTTTTCTTTAAGCCAGGAACTGATGTTCACACCACAAACAAATCAGTTTAAACTCTGTACTAGGGATTATATAACAACAATGTATCCTGCTTGAGGACAGTTTCTCCTTCCTGAAAACCTTCTAACTAATCCTTATATTTTAAAATGTATATTGCGGGAGTGGGTCTAATAAGATCTTTATAACCTCAAGACATTCTTTTGATTTATTGTAATAACTAATTTAATTCTTTTTTTTTTTTTAGCATTTAACTTCCTTGCTAACACTAGTGAGGGGGGCACTCTCCACCCCCCTTCTGATGTCTGTGTCAGAAGCTTTCCCTCTGCTACACAAAAGCTCTTCAGCGATCAAGCTTGGTCCCTGGTCCCCAAGCTAAATCTTCTTCAGAGATCGCAAATCTGTCATCATTCGCCGCAAGCTATCAAAACTTTAAAAACACTTTTCTAGGTGGACGGGTTTCTTCCTGAGATGCTCAGGGCCGATCCTGCCCCGCCGCCTCCCATGTGCGTCGAGTACCCCGTGCCTGTCGGCTTCCTGGCCCTGCTGCTATCTCCGTCGCTGGTGGCTCAGATGGTAAAGAACCCACCGGCCAGGACGTGCGGATTCCGAAGGCTGATACATGTTGATGTTTGACGGAAAACAACAAAACTCTGTGGAGCAACTATCCTTCAATTAAAGCCAATAAATAGACTAAAAAAAAAATTGGGAATATATACACAATCTAACAATCTGAGAATCATTTAAAGAAAGCTAGGTTCAAACACATTTTGAATGATGTTACAGTTTTGCGTATTAGGCACCACATTTTGTTTTGTGTGTGGTTTTAACAATTAGCTGTATTTTTTAATAAACAATAACTTTCATTTGGAGAAGGAACTGGCAACCCACTCCTGTATTCTTGCCTGGAGAATTCCACGGATGGAGGAGCTTGGTGGGCTACAGTCCACAGGTCACAAAGAGTCGGACACGACTGAGCAACTTCACTTTCACAACTTTTACCTTTGGATTTCCCAGGTGGCTCAGCGGGTAAAGAGTCTGCCTGCAATGCAGGAGACACAAGAGATGAAGGTTCAGTCCCTGGGTCAGGAAGATCCCCTGGAGAAGCATGTGGCAACCCACCACAGTGTTCTTACCATGGACAAAGGAGCCTGGCAGGCTAGAGTCCACAGGGTTGCAAAGAGTCAGACATGGCTAAAACAACTGAGCACAACTTTTATTGTTAAAAAAATAAGAGAATCCACCTGCCAATGCAGGAGACCTGGGCTCGATACTGGAGAAGAAAATGGCAACCCTCGCTTGTATTCTTACCTGGAGAAGTCCATGAACAGAGAGGCCTGTTGGGCTACAGTCCATGGGGTCACAAGGAATCAGACATGCCTGAAGTGACTAACATTCACTTTTCCATTGCTATGGGATTTGCACTTCCTTCATTTTGTGTTGATTAACTTTTATCCAGTTCTCAATGCACGTGCCACTATGTCACTTCTTAATAGTTAATCTCTTCAAATAGTCAAAGTGCTTTGGAAAATACACCTTAATGGAAGCCAGTTGCAGACTCTCTTCAGTTCAGAGAGAATGTATTTAAGGAGGATAACACGAGGAGCTCTTCAGGGCCACATGGTGGGGAGAGCTGGAGCGCTGCTGGACCTGCTTCCGGATGCTGATGAGAAGAAAGGACCAGAATGATGATAAATGGCCCTGCTCTGACTTAATACAGAGATTCTGGATGTAAGGATATCGATCCTGGGCTACCACCTGAGACTCAGTGGAAAATAACATCTGATAGATTAAGCTTCTGCCTCTCTGCGTGGCTAAGTAGCAGGTGGCAGCTTTGGATCAATACCCTGTGTGCCCACTGGAAACTTGGAACAGACTTAGCTGGAGGTCTTACGTGAGATGCAATAACCTTTTGTAACCCCATTCCTCATCTTCACCTCACTGCCCCTGATGGCCTGATCCCAGAATGATGCCATGATTCACAGTCTGGCTAATACAGATTTTTAAAGCAAATCAGTAGAGCACATGGTCAGGGTTCTCTTGGGGTTCAAGGGGAGCATGAATCCTACAAAGATGGATTTCATGTTAAGAATGTTTTTTGGTGGGGGGAAGAAAAATCACAAGATATTTGCAAAGGATTTGGCTGGAAATGCAGATAGTGGAAACATGCTTTCCGTCAGTGAGATATCAATCTGGAAAATTACCAGCGTTGTGGATAATGGACTTCCCAGGTGGAGCAGTGGTAAAGAATCCACCTGCCAATGGAGGAGAGGCAGGGACTTGGGTTCACTTCCTGGGTCAGGAAGATGGCCTGGTGTAGGAAATGGCAACCCACTCCAGTATTCTTGCCTGGGAATTTTCACGGGCTGAGGAGCCTGGTAGGCTACAGTCCATGGTGTCACAAAGAGCAAGCATACACACAGATGGTAGAAATATATTTTTCTTAAGTGTGATATTAACCTGGAGAATTATCAAGTTTACAGAGAACAAAAGAGCTCAACCCACCCGCCGCCCTCCAGGTCAAGCTGCGAGAACAGTGAATAAGGCATCCATCTACAGACAAATCCTGGCATCTATAGGGTTTCCCAAAAAAATAAAAAATAAATAAAGAGAAGGAGTGGTTACTTCAGCCCCTCAGGCTTAGACGGCTGACTCCTGGCCATTTGCAAGACTGGAGACATCAAAAAGCATATTACTATCTATAAAGAGAAATTTTTTATTCAAAAGTCAAGAAAGTAGACAGTGAGGAGGATCCAGGACATGACTATTTTCAAAACACACGAAAGGGACCACCTTAGGTATAAACTATATTCCCTCCACCAAAGAAAACAGGATGTGCTCAGGACAGCGCCCTCATCCCTGGAGCATGAAAGTGTTAGTAGCCCAGTCGTGCCTGACTCTTTGCTTCCCCATGAACGGTAAGCCTCCAGCTTCTCTGTCCATGGGATTCTCCAGGTAAGAATACTGGAGGAGATAACATTCCCTTCTTCACGGAACCTTCCCGACCCAGGGATCAAACCAGGGTCTCCTGCATTGCAGGTGGATTCTTTACCACCTGAGGCACCAGGGAAGATCTCCTTGGAGCACGTTGACTCATAATTGCAACACAGCACGTCGAGAATTTCCAACTGCTGGAATGGCACTTAGGCTGCGGAGGGACCTAAGAACAATATCCAAGATGTCCTTCTCATAACTGCTCTCTGTGCAAAAGTACAAAATGGCCTGGGGGGATTACATAAAGGACAAGCTGCCTCTGTCAGTTTTTCACATGAAGTAAGAGTCACTCTTGTGTCTGACTTTTTGCAACCCATGGACTGTATAGTTCTTGGGCCAGAACACTGGAGTGGGTAGCCTTTCCATTCTGCACGGGATCTTCCCAACCCAGGGGTTGAACCCAGGTCTTCTGCATTGCAGGTGGATTCTTTACCAGCTGAGCCACCAGGGAAACTCAAGAATACTGGAGTGGGTAGCCTACCCCTTCTCCAGTGGATCTTCCTGACCCAGGAATCAAATTAGGAACTCCGCATTGCAGGTTGACATTTTTACCAACTGAGGCATCCTGCCAATGCTGAAACTCTTTCCAATAGAAACAGCCACAGCAGCATCAGTATCTCCAAGGCCGCCCAGTTGACTGATCACCTCACCTCCTGCTGCCCTCTGCCCACGTCTCCATCAACCCCAGCGGGTCACTTCTGTGACCCTGCCTGCTCCTCTGCATCCAAACCTGCATGACCACAGGTTCTCAACATGGAGTCAGAGTCACCCCCCAAGAACTGGGGTCCAGATCACACCATTCCTCTAGACACCCCCGGAGGCGCCCCTCCCACTCAGGGGAAAACCAAAGCTTTGAGGTTGGCCATGAAGGCACGCCCACGGCCGGCGCAGCTGCCCCTCTGCACCCGCCCCCTCCTGCAGGCACGTGGTCCTTGGTTCTCTGCGGGCACACCCGCTGCCCCAGGGCTGCTGCGCCTGCTTCTTGGCACCTGCTGTGCACCCCTCCCCACATACGCATATGCACCTGTTAGAGGGCACTGGCCTCTCTATACTCTTCCTGGCGTCTCTCAATACCTGACACAACAGCTGGGTGCCACTTGTTGCTGTTGAGTGACGTGTTGCCAGTGCCTGGCACACAGGAGGTAGCTGGGAAACATGGGTTTTGGGAATAAACAGAATTATAAATAGGGTAGATATTTTCTTAACAGCTTGTAGGTCGTTTAGAAAAGCAATCATTCTGTAAGGACTCTGCGATGTGACAATACTGTGCGGTTATTGCCTGCACGTGTGCAGGTATGCGTGTACTCTTGGAAGGGCTCCCCGCGTGGCGCGAGGGGTAAACAACATGCTTGCCACTGCAGGCGATGTAAGACACTCGGCTTCCACTCCTGAGTAGCAAAGACCCCCTGGAGGAGGGCACGGCAATCCACTCCAGTGTTCTTGCCTGGAGAATCCTGTGGACAAAGGAGCCTGGTGAGGTACAGTCCATGAGATCAAAAAGAGTCAAATGCAAGTGAGACATTTTAGCACTCACACACCACGCCTTCTCACAAATGTTTTTACACATGCACGTATGTGTAATTTTGTGATAACTACCTGAAAGAATGATCGCTTAATGATTTTCCTGTTTCACACATATGTTTGAATCTTTTGATGACCTCACTTGATTACACACAGGGACAGAGAACACCACAGATCTAAAATATTGTCTTTGCACTTGCCTGCTCATCTTTTGCTGAATGCTATGCTCTGCTTTCTGGATGTCTTGCTGTAAATTCAGGTACAATGACAGCAATCTTTCTCATTCTCTGATGATGATACCCTGTCATCATCGTTCAGTTGCTCAGTTGTGTCCGACTCTGCGATCCCACCTACTAGAGCCTGCCAGGCTCCTCTGTCTATGGGATTTCTCCAAGTAAGAATACTGGAGTGGGTTGCCATTCCCTTCTCCAGAGGATCTTCCTGACCCAGGGATCAAACCTGAGTCTCCTGCATTGCAGGCAGATTCTTTACTGTTTAAGCTTCAGGGAAGACATTCCCAATTTGAAACCAGTCTATTGTTCCAACAAGCCTCTTATTCTCTTGGATTTCGTTTGTCCTACAAGATCGGTAAGCCCAAGAGGGAACATAACAGGTGAGATCCCCTCATGAACTGGAGGAAGAGGCAGGTTTGGAACCAGCTGTGTTAAGTGTGAGAATGAGGATTCAAATCAAGTAGGGGTAGTCTCTAAAGGAAAGGGGCTGGGAAGACTTTTTTGAGGAAATTACTTTTAAGTGGGGGCTTGAGGAATAGTAAGGAAATAGCAATTCAAAAGATAAAGGAGGGGTTGCGTGGAATTCCTGGAGACACAACAGTAGGCTGTGGGTCAAGAAGGAACACAAGAAGAACTGGGAACTGAGAAAAGATAAGCAGGATGTGAGACAATGAGGGAGGAGGAGAGAAAATAAGATAGGAAAAGCGGTGAAAATCACTCAGTCGTGTCCGAGTCTTTGCAACCCCACTCTATGCGGTCCATGGAATTCTCCAGGCCAGAATACTGGAGTGGGTAGCCTTTTCCTTCTCCAGGAGATCTTCCCAACCCAGGGACCAAACCCAGGTCTCCCACATTGCAGGCGGATTCTTCACCAGCTGAGCCACAAGGGAAGCCCAAGAATGCTGGAGTGAGTAGCTTATCCCTTCTCCAGCAGATCTTCCCAACCAAGGATCAAACCAGAGTCCCCTGCATTGCAGGCAGATTCTTTATCAACTGAGCTATCATGGAAGCCCATAGGGATGACAGGTAGGGATCAATTCACCCAAATCCCTTCAGGGAGGTTACTTTATTCTAAAGCACACTATGAAGCCTTTGAAAAGCCTTAAGCAGGTGAGTGAATGGTCTGATGTATATTTCAGAAAGCTCGTCTGGTATGTGAAAAATATATTGAAGGGAGCAAAAAGAGAAAAAGCCACAGAAGAAACAGGAGATTTTGTCAATAACCAAGTGTGAAAGCGGAAGATTCAGGGAAGTGGGAAGATTTGAGATACAGTATGAGAGGACACTGATGACATTTGGTGGCCACTGCAGATGGGAAACTGAGGGGGATCAGAAATAAGCAATGGATTTCGGTTGCGTGATTTCCAGAAACATGGAAATTTGGAGAGAAAACGTGGGGGGGATAAGATGCCTGGGAGAAATTCACAAGGAGGTGTCAAAAACATGAGAGGAAAGGGCTAGAATGGAGAGTTAGAAATTGAAAGCATCCACCTACAAATGATATTTAAATCCATGGGAATAAACAATACAATGCAAATCAAGTGCCTGGCAGGGCAAAGGCTGGAAAATGCAAAAAAAGGCAAAGTGGAAGATGAGTAGGAGGCAAGGAGACACGGGCGGGGTGGCTTTGAAGCAGAAGGGACCCCAGGGAGGGACCTTACTGCAGTCAGAGAGCATTGAATCAATGTCTGGTCTTCAGCTATCTCCAATAATACTGAGACATCTCATAAGTTGAGGACAAGGCCATCCATGGGTCTAGCAGAGAACTTGCAAATGACCTTGAACACGGCAGTCTGAGTATAGTGGGACAAGCAGAAGCTCCTTTGGATGTAGAATGAGGATCTTATTGAGGTTGGGAGCAGATGCCTTTTTAAAAAGCTTAGGCATATTGACACATATACACTATGGATGTGCTTAGTTGCTCAGTCATGTCTGACTCTGCGGCCCCATGGACTGTAGCCCACCAGGCTCCTCTGTCCATGGAGATTCTCCATCAAGAATTCTGGAGCGGGTTGCCAAGCCTTCCTCCAGGGGATCTTCCCAATCCAGGGATTGAACGCAGGTCTCCTGCATTGCAGGCGGATTCTTTACTGTCTGAGGCCACCAGGGTATATGGAGACTGAGTATAACATAGATAACTACTGAGAACATACTGTATACCAAGGGAACCCCACTTACTGCACTGTGGTGTTCTAAATGGGAGGGAAATCCCAAATGGAAGCAATATGTGTGTACCTGTGGCTGATCCACTTCGCTGTGCAGCAGAAACTAATGCAACATTGCAAAGCAACTAAACTCCAGAAAAATTGATTTAAGAGAATGTCTGGGCATAAAGGGAAGCTGAAATATGGGACAACAGTTGGAAACAGGCATAACATCAAGGGGGAAGACAGAAGAGAGAAAATGATACAGCGCAACAGGAGTGATTAGGGGAGAACTGATGACATGGAAAGAGTGGGGCTCACTGGAGGAGCAATGGCTTTGAGAATTCAAGGTGAAGTGGGCAAGTGGAGACTTTCCTTTAAAAAGAGGGTTGACAAGATGGACCAAATGCAGGTAGAACAGTGTGGCAGGGAAATCAGAAAGTGTGAATGTAAAGCTATTCATTTTCGGTGACACTTGTTCTAAGAAACCCACAGGTTCGTGCCCATCTCAGAGTCAGCTTCCCAGGGAACCAAACTGGCAAGAGCAACTCGAAGCTCCAGGCAACACATCAAGGGCCAACATATGCCTCCACGTCCCCCTGAAGTTCCAGGCTCTCCATCTCTCCTCTCAGCACCCTTTCTAGAATGCGATTACATCGCAAATGTAGAAATAAATGCGACATTTTCCCTGTGGAACTCTGGATTGCCTCATCCCTACGACTCACTCCTTGCCAAACTGCTTCATCTCAGTGAACAGAATCAGCATTTACCCAGACGCTGAAGCCAAAATCTAGAGCTAACCTGCTCCCCTCTCCCAGGGGCCCCCTCTCACTGCCTTTCAGTCCCTTTGGCCCCACCTTCCAAACAGACCTCAGGTGAGTTCTCTCTGACCTCTGCTGTGCTCAGTTGTGTCCGACTCTTTGCGACCCCATAGATTGTAGCCCTCTAGGCTCTTCTGTCCATGGGATCCTCCAGGCAAGAACACTGGAGTGGGTTGCCGTGCCCTCCTCCAGGGGGTCTTCCCCACCCGGGGATCGAACCACGGTCTCCCGCATTGCAGGCGGATTCTTTCCCATCTGAGCCACCAGGGAAGCCCACCGAGCTCCAGCTGCCTTGGTTTCCCGCCTGGACTTGACAGCCCTGTGACTCCTCTCTCCTGCGTGTGCTCCTCCGTCCTGTTCTCCAGGCAGCATCCCGACTCCATCTGTAAGAATCAGGACATATGGTTCCTCTGCTCCAAACCACTCGTTAGCCTCTCGCTTACCCCACCAGGTCTGAGGGTCTAAGAGAACCGGCTGCCCCTGACCCCGGCGTCTCTCCCTGACCCCGGCATCTCTCCCCATCCCCGCTTCCCTCGGCTCCAGCCACACTGGCCTGTAACTGCACTTGAACACACTCTCCCTGCTTCTCACAGCCTCGGGGACACTGCAGGTGCTGTTTCCTCTTCTGATGCTTTCCTGTCTGGTCTCTGCATGACCCTCGAGTTTTCTGGATCTTCGCCCCCAGTCATTCTGCACAGAAGCTGCCCGAGAGCATGTGCCTAAAATCGCCTCCGTGATCTGCCACTCCTTCCTGCTTCATTACAGTCATATGGTGACCATTGCAAGTTCCTTTTCTCAATTGCTTTTTAAAAAATTGTATTATTTATTTATTTTTGGCCATGTGGCATGTCGGATGTTAGTTTCCTGACCGGGGATCAAACCCACACCCTCTGCATTGAGAACACAGAGTCTTCACTACTGGACTTCCTGATCACTACTTTAAACTGTGTTGTTTCCTTCTTACTCGTCTTTCCCACCAGACCCTGAGCGCCGTGAGGATAGATGAGACAAGTGTCTTGTCTCTGGTGTGTATTGCTGTGTCCTCTACATCTAGAATAATTCCTAGCACTATTTTGTCTGACACTTTGCAATCCCTAGACTGTAGCCCACCAAGCTCCTCTGTCCATGGAATTCTCCAGGCAAGAATTGGGGTAGGTAGCCTTTCCTTTCTCCAGGGGATCTTCCCAAACCCGGGATTGGACCCAGCATTGCAGACAGATTCTTCACCAGCTGAGCCACCAGGGACAGGCCCTAGCACTAAAGAGATGTTAATTACCATTTGCCAAACAAATGTATGAATAAACAACAGCATAGCTCCCATATTAAAATTCTTCTAGAGTGGAGGTAAGGATCTGTGAAGCCCGACCTTGACCTTATCCCAGGCCGTGCTGTAGAACTTGGGCAATGAATCTGCTCCACACTGAAATGTTTGAACAGATTGAAGCTCCCTTTTGAAAAACAACAACTTACAAATGGTGACCTTGGAAATGACTGCAGCGGTGAGGCGTGTGGTGCCAGATTAAAACACAATGTCCCGTTAAATTTGAATTTCAGGTAGAGTTTTTTAATATAAGTGTGTACCAAGTGGCATTTGGAACATATCTATACTTTAAAATCCATTGTTTATTTGAATTTAACTGAGGATCCTTTATTTTTATTTGCTAAATATAGACACCTAGTGAAAGCCTCCCATGAAATAAGCCATCGTCTGCAGCTCTGACATGTGTTGTTGTGAAAGGTGTGTGTGTGTGTGTGTGTGTGTGTGTGTGTGTGTGCGCGCTCAGTCGCTCAGTCATGTCTGACTCTCTGCAACCCCGCGGACTATAGCCCACACACTCCTCTGTCCACAGGATTTCCTAGCAAGAACACTGCAGTGGGTTGCCATTTCCTTCCCCAGGGTATCCTTCCAACCCAGGGATCAACCCCACGTCTCCTGCACTGGCAGATGGATTCTTTGCCACTGAGCCACCTGGGAAGCCCCTTTGATATGGAAGACCTGTTATTTAATTTCTCTCTCTAAACTCCAGTTGTGAAGTGTCAGGGAGGGAAATGCTATAAAAACCACACTCAGACAACTAGTATCATGAAGAATGATTTAGAGGAAATGTTAACGATTTATTTTCCCCGGACGATTTCAGCTTTCTCACTCCATGAAGTGCATCACTAGAACATGTCACACCCGGGAGTTCCATTTACTTCAGATCCCGACAGAACCGCCTTCAGAGGATGGATCACTGAGACTGGGCCTCCCCCTCGCCCCCTCCAGTCTGCTCTTTCTGCTCCACCCGGCTCCCCGGTCCAGGAGGTGGGCCACGCCGAGGGTGCCCTGTCCTCAGAGGTCCTGTAGGGCCGCCGGGGAGGAGCGGGGCGGCATGTCTGTGGGTGGAGGAGAGGGAAGGCGTGGCTCCCTTGGCACTCCTCCTGCGTGGAGGTTTGTGCTGGCTGCGTGTGCCCACCGAGGGACACAGCACCCGCAAGGTGGCCCGTCTGCGGGGCTCTCTGCTCTGGCGTCCATACGCCCGGTCTCCCGGTACCCCTCTTGCCTGCGAGGGGTATCAGGCAGCTCAGGCATCGCAGGGGCCCTGAATCTCTGCATCCGAGGCTTCAGCCTACCCACCCCCCTCGTAAGGGATGCGAGGCGGGCGGGAAGAGGTCAGTCGCCTTGAACGGGCCGTCTCTGTCCTGCTGGGTTCCTGACCCGTACACTCTCCGAGGACCAGACAGACGAGGACACCTTTTTATTATCTCTGTCTGTTTACTGAGGACATCCTTCAGCACGTTCTCCCTCGGAGTGGGCTAGAGGAGCACTGCCAGTGTTTCCCTGCGGGCTTCCTTTCTCCTCGGTGGGCCCTGAATGGAGCTGCACCTGCCGGTCCGTCTGTATGACGGAGGAGGACAGGGGAGCAGAGACCAACGGCCGGCACTGTTGTCCCTGCGGCTCTTTCTAAAGAGCAAAATAGTGAGACGGTTTAAAACAGCTCTGACAGTGAAAGCCGCTCCGGCGAGTCTGACTCTGCGACCCCGTGCACGGTAGCTGCCGGGCTCCCCTGTCCGTGGGCTTCCCCAGGCCAGACACTGGAGGGGGAGGCATTGCCTCTCCAGGGGATCTTCCCAACCCAGGGACTGAACCCAGGCCTCCTGCATTGCGGGCAGATTCTTTACCAGCTGAGCCGCCAGGGAGGCCCTAGGAGAGCTTTGCGTGTGTCAGCCGCTGAGTAGTATCTTTTCCTTTGAAACCCAGAGACTAGCCCCCGGGGCATGGAGTTTTCCAGGTGAGAATACTGAGCGGGACGAGGGAGCCTGGTGGGCTGCTGCCTACGGGGTCGCACAGTCAGACACGACTGAAGCGGCTGATCAGCAGCGGCGGCCATTTCCTCCTCCAGGAAAACAGCTTTTACACGTGTTCAATAGTTAAATACCAAACACTTACTTTTATAGTTTACATGCCTTAAACATTTGGAATCACAAATAAGTGTACATTGTGACATCATCTGTAGTTGCATAAACCAACTTGAGTCATTTTGTGAGCCCTCCATTAACTGTGTTTGTTTTCTCCAATAGACTGGCTGACTTCCAGAGGGGAATCTCAGTGTCGACTTTGTTCTCTATCTTCAGGCACCACAATTCCACCGGGAGCTGCTGCCTCCGCAAAGTGTGGCTTGTTAATGTCTGGTCCGTAGCACATTCACAGACTAAGATACTTCTAGCAAATTTAAGAAAAAAATTCCACAGTAGGCCTCTTTACCTCTGAACGCCAGGTCTTACTGAACCAAAGTTCTAAGGAAGTTTAAACTTCAGATTTTAAAAAGGTGTAAGGTTTTTACATAAATACTTGATATTTTGGACATATTTCCTAAATGTTATTTTATCTTGCCCCTTGTACATAAAATTTATTTATGTGTACATTTAAATACCTTCTCTTATAAAGCGTCATTTGTTTAATTAAAAAGTAACTACAGAAAGGTAAAGTGGCTTCGTTTAAAATTAAATTCTGGCTTTCACATAGGGTTACTAGAAGGTCTTAATGAGTGTATTTTGGGTCTATCATTTGCTACTATTTTATAATTCATGAATTGTAGTCAAACATAACAGATATAATTTCGTTTTTTAATGTTGATTTTCTTTGGGTTTATGAAAGGAATGTCTATACTTCATCTATTAATTTATGGAAAATATGGTTTAAAGAAGCTCCTATGATGATTATGGATTCGTTAGTTTCTTTTTTATTTTCCCCATCAGATTGTGCCTTATGCACATGAAAATGTTAATAAATTCGTTAGCTGCTAAAACTCAGAGCTTTGTCATTCACTTGGGATAACTGACAAGCATGCAATCAAAATGCAGGCACTGGGCCCTTGTTCTGCGGAAACACCATTCTAAGGGGTTGCCTGTATGACCTATTTAATCTTTATGCAGCATCATATGGAAGGTGTTTATCATCTCCACTTTTCACCTGAGGAAATTAAGGCAGGAAAGCTTAACTGGCTTATTCTTGATGTCACAGACAGTGGGGACCCTGAAATATCTCTTGCTGCTAACATTTAATCATCAATAACCATCCTTCATAGCTGCACCCATGCAAAAGATGGGTTATGCAAAATATCATACTTGGCCATTCATTTCTCTGATGCTATAGCCAGTTCAAGTGAGAAACTCTTGCTTATGTAAATGAATTCTGGTACTGTCCAATACACACACACACAATTTGACCACAGTACCATTTTATATGTTTTTTGATACTTGTATCATAACACATGTATATATAGATATGTGCGTTTGCCAGTGTAGGAAATGCAAGAGACATGAGTTCAATCCTCAGGTTGAGACGATCCCCTGGAGAAGGAAATGGCAACTCACTCCAGTATTCTTGCCTGGGAAATCCCATGGACAGAGGAGCCTGGCAGGCCACAGTCGATGAGGTCACAAAAAGTCGGGCATGACTGAGCAACTGAACACACATCTACCAATATAAAGACACTGGGCAGGGAGCAGTACGTTCCTGTGACTCTCCGCCAGGACCTTTATTTATCCTAGAGGAAGGTCTGTACCCCCAGAAGGGAGAGCAAATGTGGTAATGTAGGGCAGTCACAAAACATAAAAAACACACCTCCGCAGGCACACCAGATCTTAACGTGTCATGTAATTAAGGAATATTTGCACCTTTGTTCACTTACTCTCTTTCACACATTGGATCGGCAGGTTGTCTGCCAAGCCTTGGAAGTGGGGATGTGAAGGTGAGTGTGCAGACATACCTGCCTGGGGGGATGGAGCCTCACACACCAGGTGCCATCAAACACAAGCTGTGCAGAAGCAGAAGAAGAGGGGTATCTAACTTAGGGAAGGGAAGGATTTCTGAGTGGCATCCTGAAGGGTGGAGAGCAGTTCACAGGGGCACACACGGGGGAAGGAGAGCCTTCCAGAACCACACACCAGGAACTGGGTCGTAGAAACCTACCTCCTCTTGCATTAAACAAACCCCTTTCAACCCTCCTGTACAAACAATTGCAATGCCCACTAGAAGATGGCAAGAGTCTGGAGGTGAGCTGCAGGCAGTGGAATATGCTGTCTGTGTAGATTCCTAGGTTCTGATACAAAAACTGGAAACTGCACTGCATAAAAGTCTGTTGTGAGCAACGGATCTTTTTAAGTCTGGATAAGTGCAATAAAAGGGAGGCTTTTCAGCAAGTTTTCAGAACTTTCCATTGCACTTTTTGAAAATAATCACTTTGGGTTCCAGGCACTATAAAATCAAGTATCACCGAAATAATTCTGATGCTCTGACATGCATATTTATTGACCAAAAAGAGGGTAACCAGGTCAAGTTCTGTTTGTTCCTGCCAGAAATGTGTGCTGTTTATACAGTCATGTGTTGGTGTCTATATGGCTCACACATGAAAAGCATATTTTGAAAGTGAATTTTACTAACACGTAGGGCTGTTGGCTCTGAATTCCATTTTCATCACTGAAATGTTTATATGCTGTGAGCACAGCTGTAACGTGGTCCAAACCTCTCTCTCCCGTGGAGAGCACTGGTTTTTATATCACCACTAATAGCTTGAAGATACCAGCGGAATGACATCTGTTTTCAGGCTCATATACATTCAACAAAGAGCAAGACAAAACATAATTTTCCTGTTCTTTGCAAAAGGAATTATAAAGGCAGAGCAGTGCCTTTAAAATTGATCTATTTCTTGATTATTCAACCAGGATCATATCTATCCTTGCCCGATCTTCCAAAACATCAAAGACAAGAAAATATGATATAAAGCTGAGTGTTAATTAACTACTCAGTAAACCTTCACTTGTTTATCATACTTATTAAGTACTCACTGCAATTTGACCAGAACTGAGCTGAAACCTACTTTCTGCTACATGTGGTTCCAAGAATTAGAGCAGGTTTAAACGGAACAGCAAGGTTAAGATTTCTAGCGTTAAGCGTCTCCCTTACTGAGCAAAGACAGTTGATTTTCAATTCACAGCCATTGCATCTATTCATTGAGGAGTAAGCAGCCAAATCTATACCTGGAAAATTTCTGTCAATTCTCAATCGACTTCTTCAGAACATTTAGAAGAAACAAAGCTCTGTGTCCTTATGTAGATTTCTGAGGGAAGATACATATAAATGTTATCACTGTCAATGGTACAGTTCAGCAGCCTGGATCCAGCTCACAGCGCCATGCAGTCATCACCGCGATATCTCTGTGCATGTTTCAACGCTTGTTTGTTCATTTTCGGCCGTGCCGAGTCTCCCCTGCTGTGCAGGCGCTTCTCTGGTTGCGGCGGGAGCGTCTCGCCGCAGCGTCTGCTCCTGGTGCAGAGCACAGGGTCCAGGCGCTCAGCTTCAGCAGTCATGGCCCTCAGGCTTAGCTGCCCTGCAGCCTGTGAGATCTTCCCAGATCTGGAATAAAACCTGCATGTCCGGCGTTGGCAGGCAGATTCTTCATCTGAGCCACCAGGGAAGCCCCACCCCTGTATCTTAGAGTGGAACCGCTATGCTAAGTGAGAGAAGCCAGATGCAAAACCCCACATACTGATGATTCCGCTGACATGAAGCAGCCAGATCAGGCAAACCTACCGACAGAGAGAGCAGAGCTGCTGGGGCCTGGGGTAGGGCGCACGGCAGTGACTGATTGATGGCGATGGGGTTTCTCTTTGGAGTGTTAAAAATTTTCTGAAACGAGGCTTCCCTCATGGTGCACTCAGGGTCCTCTCCCGGTTATCACCGAGAAAAGCACCTAGTGGTCTTGGAGACCCTGTGGCTGTGTCTGGTCATGCTGTCATTTTCTTTCACCTCCCAGGCACATTGATGAGATCAGTTATACCTCTGGAACAGGAGACACAGCACCTGTGGGCAGGAGTTACTAGACAGGAGGGCGAGCGAAGTCACTGTCCTCGGCCTGGCCTGGGACTTAGGGCAGACAGTAGAAGGTGTCCCCTTCATTTGCAAGATGAGGGAATTGGACCAGGTGGTTGCAATTGCCTCACAGCTTCGAAACGCAGACAGAAAAAAAAAAAAGAAGTTTCCAGCTCCGATCTCTATGAAGATCTCTGAAGCGTAAGTTAGAAGTGTCCAAGGGTGAGACAGAACTCCTTCAGAAACCTGTGCTGGATTGAAATGGAATTTCTTTTAGCACCAAGTGGGCAAGAGAGGAGGGTCTGGAGGGCGTGAGGGGCCCCTCGGCAGCTTGCGTGGATGGAGGGTGAGAAGCGTGGGCCACACTGTGGGATGGACTTGGACAGGGTTTGGCCAGTGGACCGTGAAGGCCCCCTCTGTCTTCTAGAAGCAGTGATGCTGACTGAGGGGCAAGCAGGTGGCGGGCTGAAGGGACATCCTCAGGACATCACGGATGGCTGGATTTGCCTGGGAATGTGCTGGGGACCACTGAGGCTGGGAGCAAGCCAAAGGGGAAGATGGAGTGTCTCCTCCAACAAGCTCTGGTCTCATCAGCGAGACTGATAGAATGCACAGTGACCGTCACCGATGATTACGCACTTTGTGCTCCACAACACCGCACTCAGATGCACACACACACACACACACACACACACACACACACCCTCCAGCCAACATTAGCACCCTCCACCGACACGCATCACAAGTCTGAAGCCGTGATTACCTGCTGACCGCTTACAACTGCACTAAATAACCCTGACTTACATATCAGAATCCAACAAAAATCCATAGCAAAGGGTCAAATACAAACCTGTATTATCTGAAAAATAGAAAAAAGAGGAAACCCTCAGATAAATTACAACATTCTAAAGCAGGCCGAGATAATAAAGGTACCTTGATTTGGGAAAAGGAGGAAAAGAGCTCATGTCTGCTCCATGGTCTCACGGTCCTCACGGCAGCCCAGAAAGGGGTGCTGCCCACAGAGCCCTCCGGGCCTGGCTGGAGGGTGAGGCCACTGTGGTCGTGTCCATGTGGGTCGGAGCCCAGACTCCACGCTGCCCTGCAGCTGCAGACCCTGTCCTACAGATGTCATGGGAGAGAGCACAACTCTCCTGGGCTCAGAGTTCTTAGCAGTATTGGGCTGTGGCAGAGACAGAAAGCACATCTGAGCGCATTGGCTGAGCCCATGACGCCTGTGCTGGGTGAAGTCAAAACTGTAAACCCACAGGTGACCCAACAGACCCGCCCCACCCCCAAGCCCACTCTTCCGAGGAGACTCTGGGGTGTCCTTAACCCCCTGCCAGGATGCTCGGCACCCTGAGGGGGCCTGAACACCCACCCCCCTGCAAGAGTGAGGTCTGCAACTCAATGGGCAGCGGGGGAGATGTGTGGTTAGGGCCACACGCTCGGGGCAAGACAGAACAGGACTGAAAGAAAGGTGCGCGGCCCAGAGGCCCCTAACAGTGACCACAGGGCTCTAGCGCTCCCCCGGGGAAAGAGACCAGTCCTCTCCCCTGGCTTCTAAGCTCTAGAGCTCCCCCGGGAGAAGCCAGCTCATGCCCGCTGGCTTCTAAGCCACGGCACACCGGAGCGCGGTGCAGAAGCCAGGTCGCCCCCCGGGTGACGCCCTGCAGGCCCCCTGCCCAGGTCTCAGCTGTGGCCTCCAGCCCAGCTGAGGAGTCCCGTGGCTTTCCAGGTTAGTAAACAGATTCCCCACTGCTCTCCCGGTGTTGCGGGTCTCCAACTTCCACTCTGTTCTCAGAAGCTCCGGGGTGCGCTCCACCGGGGAAGGTCACCAGCCTGTAAAAGAGAGGGGATGGGTCCCAGGAGTGCAGCCTGAACCCAAATCGTGTTCCACTGACAAACTTTAAGATCAAACAGAAGATCACAGTTCCCTGTCTTAGGTCCTCTTTGTGCACAGGGAGTTGTATATACCCCTCTTCTTCCACACACACACACACACACACACACACACACACACACACACACACACACACACCGCTTCTCTCTCTCACACACACACACCCCTATATCCAAGGCAGCTCTCATCAGGAAGGCTGAGCTGCAGGTAAAGGTCAAGTTTATTACAGCTGAGACAGAGAGACACATCCCTCCTGCCACACTGTTCCATCTTCTCACTGCATGCAAACACCGCTTAAACAGGCCCTGAGCCTGCCGCCCTCTCTTCCTGCAGGAGACCGCTGGATTTAACAGAGCAGAGAAGTGGGGGGAGGAGGAGGAAGAGAGACTCCAGGTGCCAAGAAAGCGCTCCTTCTATCCTGCTTAAGAGCAAACCTCTCTGGAGGCAGGCAGGTGGCTTCTCCCAGCTGGGGCTGCTCGTGAGAACCCAGAACCAAGACAGACATAGTTTGTCATTGAAAGTTTGTGTTGATTAATTCTGTTATTGTTTCTCTTAATTATAAGATAAATATGTCTATTTTTAAAGATCTTGCAAAGCTCAGAAACATTATAAGAAAGCAAAAAGCACCCTACTCTCACATGATAAATTCTTTTAAGGAAGCACAGGGATCCCTTCAAATCCAAGTTCACAGAAATATCTCATGTAAGGTTTAGGAAAAGCTGTATCAAATGCCTAACCTCAAGGATTTGCAAGGCAGCCCTTGCCCCTTAGGTCTTCTCTTTCCATGAACACACAGAGCCCTCATGTACTAAACAGTCTTGCTGCAGTGTCTTTCTGAAAGCGTATTTCAGAAAGAAAGACCCTTTCGGTGAGATATTCTTCCACGGCTTTCAGAAAGGAAGCACCATGTGCCTGGGTGTTCTGCTAGGTCAGCAGTGAGCACTTGCATATTTGCCAGTAAATCTGGCGCCTTCCATCAGTGCTATGCTCTATAATTGCTGGCTCCCCACGATTTCTCAGCACCCAGTTGGCCATCTCTGTTTGCGTGAGGTCTGCATTCCAAAAAGCCCAGGTGGGCCGGGGGATGAAAAAAAGGAATTGAAGAGCAATCAGATCTATGAAAGAGGCCAGTGGAGAAAACATTTGAAATGTTTTCCAGTATTAAAAAATACTCTGGGGGCTTGAAACCACGCATTAAAAGGTGGATAAAGAGGCAAACGTGTGCCAGTCCTTATTTAGGGAACAGAACCAAGGGGAGGCTGTGCTGGGAGAGGAACATGGAGAAGAGGTGGGTGAGGACTTCGCATTCTGGCGGAGATGAATGTGATCACGGGGGTGACTGTGAAGCGGGCCAGAGAGGAGGGTGCATGGATGGGGGCAGGTGTGCGGCAGAGTCACTGTGAGCTGTACCTGAGGTGGAGGTGCGACTTCAGATGACTCTCCCAGAACCGCCGGGAGTCGAGGCTGGAGCTCACGGCACAGATCGGGACCAAAAGGACAGGTTTGGGAATCACAGTGGTTCCATCCTCAGCTAGGGGTGAGGCCAGCCCTGTGGCAGTGTCTATGGGGCCTGGGAAACCTCAGCTTGCAGAGTCAGGCAGGGCAATAGTGCATCCAGGGGAGGGACGTTGCAGAACAGAGGGAGGACGATGCCTGCGCCTAGGGTTACTCACCTCTGATGAGAAAAGACAGAAAACCCCGCTGGTTTCCACCGGAGGTTTCCATCAGGGTAGGAAGTCCTCCCAATAGTCCCTTCAAGGCTGTGATGGGACCTGTGGTCAGAAGGCAGACTGCAATTTGTCGGAAAAGGGACAAAGAAACTCTATTCTCAATCATTCCTCCAGGTGCTTTAGACCAGATGGGAAGATATGGAAAAGCCCAAAAGGCAGAGAAAAAGCCAGGATCCCGGGGAGAACTTTTTTTTTCATGGAAGGACAAATGCATCTTCTAAGCTGAGAGGAAAGTGGCTTGTGGAAAGATGTGAATTTAGAACATGGCCCCCCCTGGGGGGGGGGGTGGAATTTAAAGCCCCCAGATCCACAGTGAGATCTTAGTGTGTGACAGGTCATTGGTGAAACACTGGCTTCCTGGTCCCGTAACTCCTCTCAAGAAGCTTTGATTTAATGCAAGTTGGGGGGAAAGATTTGCATTTATGCCAATGAAAGATCTTTTCATTAGTCCTGGGAAGGTACGTGGGTTTCTCCAATTTTCTTCACTATCTCTTGGTCTTTCTAAATCTACTGATAGAAAAACAGATGGAGATATAAAGATATACAGAAGGGATAAATAAATCAAGAGATTGACTGGTGGATAGATAGGCATTAGATTGATAGAGGGTGAACAGGTCAAGCCTTCTTGGAAATAACGGATTGATAAATTGCTGGCAAACAAATCAATGATACTTGAGTCCTTAGAGAGTTTGTATCTTTGGATTGCTTTCAGCGGAATGTAGCTGGTTGACTAGGATTGCTGACCGAAAACAAACGTGGACGCTGGGCATTTCTGGGGCAAGGCTCTTTGGAAAATGACACAGAAGTTAAATAACTATCTCAGTGTAAAGTGGATGTCTCATAACCAAAGGCACTCCTTCCAGCCTGGAAATGTAGCTCCATATCCTATTTGAGGGCTTTGTAGGCATTAATCTTGAAACAATGCAAACCAAACGGGGTCCCCTTTGTCTGCTCAGCCTGTCTTGCACTCCCTGGTAGCCGGGAAATTGGGTAACACTGCTGGCTCCTAGGAGCTGAATTTCAAACCCAATCCTTTGTGTTATCTCAAGTCATCAAAAAATAACAACCACCACAAGTACTTAGCTTATATTAAATTCTCTCACAATCAATATTATAACAGAAGCTAAGCTCTAAAACAAAAACATGACCCAATATTATTCTTATAAAATTTTAAAAAGGCATTTTAAATACTATGCTCTGAACTTTTTAAAATAACAGATGTAGTACAGTTAAATGTCTCCAATGAGCATCTTGCACTGTTTTCTCTGTAAAAATATACATTAACCAGGTCTCTTAATTTGTTGTTGTTTAGTTGCTAAGTCATATCTGACTCTTTTGCAACCCCATGGACTGTAGCCCTCCAGGTACCTCTGTCCAGGGGATTCTCCAGGCAAGAATACGGGAGTGGGTTGCCGTTTCCCACTCCAGGGGACCTTCCTGACCCAGGGATCTAACCTGCATCTCCTTCATTGATTCAGTTCAGTTCAGCTCAGTCACTCAGTTGTGTCTGACTTTTTGTGATCCCATGGACTGCAGCACGCCAGACTTCCCTGTTCATCACAATCTCCCAGAGCTTCCTCAAACTCAGTTCTCAAGTCAGTGATGCCATTCAACCATCTCATCCTCTGTCGGCTGCTTCTCCTCCTGCCTTCAGTCTTTCCCAGCATCAGGGTCTTTTCAAATTATTCAGATTTTCACATCAGGTGCCAAAGTATAGGAGTTTCAGCTTCAGCATCAGTCCTTCTAATGAATATTCAGGACTGATTTCCTTTAGAAATGACTGGTTAGATCTCCTTGCAGCCCAAGAGACTCTCAAGAGTCTTCTCCAACACCACAGTTTAAAAACATCAATTCTTTGGTGTTCAGCTTTTTTTATGATCCAACTCTCACATCCATACATGACTACTGGAAAAAACATAGCTTTGACTAGACAGACCTTTGTTGGCAAAGTAATGTCTCTGCTTTTTAATATGCTGTCTAGGTTTATCGTACCTTTTTTTGTTTTTGTTTTTGTTTTTTTTTTTCAAGGAGCAAGCATCTTTCAATTTCATGGCCGCAGTCATCATCTTCAGTGATTTTGGAGCCCCCCAAAATAGTCTGTCAGTGTTTCCATTGTTTCCCCTTCTATTTGCCATGAGGTGATGGGACCAGATGCCATGATCTTAGCTTTCTGAATGCTGAAATTTAAGCCAGCTTTTTCAGTCTCCTCTTTCACTTTCATCAAGAGGCTGTTTAGTTCCTCTTTGCTTTCTGCCATAAGGGTGGTGTCATCTGCATATCTGAGATTATTGATATTTCTCCTTGCACTGTAGATTCCAGGTTGTATTTCATCCAGTCCGGCATTTGGCATGACGTACACTGCAAAGAAGTGAAATAAGTAAGATGACAATATACAGCTTTGACGTACTTCTTTCCCAATTTGGAACCAGTCTGTTGTTCCATGTCCAGTTCTAACTGTTGCTTCTTGACCTGCATACAGATTTCTCAGGAGGTAGGTCAAGTGGTCTGGTATTCCCATCTCTTTCAGTATTTTCCACAGTTTGTTTTGATTCAGATACTCAAAGGCTTTTGCATAGTCAATGAAGCAGAAGCACATTTTTTAAAAAATTCTCTTGCTTTTTCTGTGATCCTGTTTTGGTGAGTGGATTCTTTACCACTGAACCCACAGGGAAGACCTGGCATGTTAACAGTGGTGCCTAAAAGACAGAAAATGTTGCTGTCTTCATGGAATACATTGGGGTATATTTCATTTCATCTGATTGTTACAAAGCTAGGTTCAGGTTTTAACTGAAAGATGATCTTCCTAAGAAAGCATTTTTTTTTCTACTTCAGAATGATTAACACTTAAATTAAGCTAATACAAATGATAGTATGCGATGCTGATGTGGGAGAAGTGGTGAGAAAGATGCAGTTAGCCAGGGTCTCCTGTGCTCAGGAAGCAGAAACCAAGACTAGGGAGGAAATGTCGCTCCTCCCGTCACGGGCCTCACATCTCAAAGGCTGCTGCTCTGGAGCCGATGCACCAGATGTCTGTCCAAACATAAGACCTCAAATGAGCCCATACAAATTTGGGAGAGGAGAAACTTGTAGTGATTTTTTGGGCTTCAAAATCACTGCAGATGGTGACTGCAGTCATGAAATTAAGACACTTGCTGTTTGGAAGAAAAGTTATGACCAACCTAGACAGCATACATTACTTTGCCAACAAAGGTCCATCTAGTCAAGGCTTTGGTGTTTCCAGTGGTCATGTATGGATGTGAGAGCTGGACTATAAAGAAAGCAGAGCACCGAAGAACTGATGCTTTTGAACTGTGGTGCTGGAGAAGACTCTTGTAGGTTCCTTGAACTGCAAGGAGATTCAACCAGTCAGTCCTAAAGGAAGTCAGCCCTGAATAGTCATTGGAAGGAATGAAGCTGAAACCTCAATACTTGGCCATCTGATGCAAAGAACTGACTCATTTGAAAAGACCCTGATGCTGGGAAAGATTTAGGGCAGGAGAAGGGGATGACAGAGGATGAGATGGTTGGATGGCATCACCACATACTCTAGGAGTTGGTGATGGACAGGGAGGCCTGGCATGCTGCAGTCCATGGGGTCACAAAGAGTCGGACATGACTGAGCAACTGAACTGAACTGAACCAAAACTCATAGGTGTTGGACCATCAAGGACATGTTCCAGGTGAAGTCAGTCCTACAGCAGCTATAGGAGGGGCCTGTCGGTACCTCTCTGTGACCTCCCAGACAGGTTCTGGCCCAAGCAAGCTGTGATGCACTGAGATAAAGCCAGCCCTTCAACTCCCGTCTCCTGCGGGATTCGGTCAGGCTGTCTGCAGTCTGCCCGTCATCATGGGAACTGTGAGCCCTAGGGAGGTGGTCTCTGTTCCTCAGCAGACTGGAGGTGATGTCGCAGCAGTTTTCTCAGGTTCTCCTGGAAGATGCTCTGCACATATCCTGCTGCACCTGTGGTTCCCTGTGGGGTTTCTGCAGGATGGACCACGTGACACAGCCACAGAGACACGTGGCCCAGGGTAGTGAGGGTGAGCGCCCAGAGAGGCCTTTGTTCTTTCTTCCACCCCATGGTCTGGCTTTAAACTCTCAGAAGAGAAACATGATCTAACGCATTTGCAGGAACCTCAGAAGCCTTGTGGGCTTCCCAGGTGGTGCCAGTTGTAAAGAACCAGCTTGCCAATGCTAGAGACTTGAGAGATGCGAGTTCAATCCCTGAATCGAGAGGATCCCCCGGAGGAGGGCATGGCAACCCACTCCAATATTCTTGCCAAGAGAGTCCTGTGGACAGAGGATCCTGGAGGGCTACCATCCATGGGGTCGCAAAGAGTCACGCACACCTGAAGCAACTTAGCAGGCAGGCACAAAGAGCCTTGTAACCGCACACTCGCAGTGCGGGGCTTGATGTCGGCTGGGCGCTGGCACTCAGCTGTTTCCCATCGCTGATAAATATAGATTCCAGCAAATTTCATTTCACTGTGTTAGCTGACAGTCCAAATCACACAATTTGGCAATCTGTGAGGGCTTCGCAAGCCATCAGTTTGAATTAGCCAAGCTCTTCATAAGTTTTATGCTAATTTAAGATTTGGGGAAGATGAAAGAGAGCCTAAGTTTGTTGACAAGTGTGAGAGGAAAGATTACTCTGGCGCGTGTTAGAAACAGCTAGGGAGACTTAATCTGAGGCTACTGCAAGGGGTGGGGGACACCAACTAAAAATTGCCGCTCACCATCTGGTTCTATAAGAAGGAAGTCACTGGCGACTGCAGACCCTGCCCATTAGCACACCGTGAAAGCCGCTCAAAGGAGCCCAGGGAGGAGGCCCTCTGTGCTCTGGGAAACTGGAAGATCAGGCCTGCAGAGAGCAGATACCTTCAGGAGACCCTATGAGCTCGCCTTCTTGCATCTTCTCCTACCAAAAAAAAAA